>MU267751.1:2702-51377 GCA_021014935.1 Hygrophoropsis aurantiaca
AATCTAATTCTGAACCTGAACCCAGACTTATGATGACATGCCATTCCTGACACACTCTATGGCGTAAGTCCTGTCCTTGTAATCTATCCCGCGCGTCCTTGACGTATTTCCACCAATAACAGAGTCTTCTTCGAAGCCCTTCGCATGTTCCCTCCCGTAAAGTACATTCGTCAAATAAATTATGCCTGAACTGA
Organism: Hygrophoropsis aurantiaca; assembly: GCA_021014935.1. NCBI lineage: Eukaryota > Fungi > Basidiomycota > Agaricomycetes > Boletales > Hygrophoropsidaceae > Hygrophoropsis > Hygrophoropsis aurantiaca. The sequence continues at coordinate 2,897 of MU267751.1, forward strand.
CCCCCGCCCCGTTCAGGTGACATTCATTCCAAAAGCCAGTTCCGAAGACACGAGCATCGTCACAATGGATGTCAATGGAGAGAAACGGACAGTCCACATCCCGCAAGGCACTTCAGCGACTCTCGACGTAGCCGGGTTGCATTACAACCGTGCGTATCGCGTCCGACAGGATTGACATTGTATTTATGGTGCCATTCTGTGCATTTTTAGCACGCTACTGGGAAGACCCGCATACCTTCAAACCATCCCGTTTCCTGGGCGACTGGAATCGAGATGCGTTTTTGCCATTTAGCGGTGGTGAGTCATTCTTCACAAGAAGTCAGGTTTCGCTCACTCCGAAATCCGTGCAGGATATCGCGTGTGTGTAGGCAGAAAGTAAGCGTATGATTCCGCACAAAAGAATCCTCGACTCATCGAATCCCTCTGTAGGTTTGCAGAGACTGAGGGCACGGCAGTCCTCACACTCCTCGTATCACACTTCAAAATCGAGATCAAAGAGGAATCACAGTTTGCTGCAGAGTCATTCGAGCAACGGAAAGCGCGTGTACTAAATGCACGAAGCATCATTACCCTTGGGTAAGTTGATGATTGCAACAAACCAATCCCTGTTCTCAAAAGTGAATTGGCTTCTATCCCTACTCAGACCGATCCACGCGCCCTTGGTTTTCAAGCGACGAGTTTAATATACAACGGTAGACGTACACATGGTATCGCTTTCAAACGCCAAGTAACTTAGGAGCTTGTGGACAAGAGAAGACTATTAACGAAGTATCAGGGCAATCGCCTGCCAAGGTGCAGGTGGTGTTCTAGTCATATGATAGAGTGAGACGAAGTTTCTTGGACATTCTTGCGACAGAAGAAATTTTCGTAGCAATACTTCCTTTGTGCGATATCATCTATCCCGCTCCAGGCTGGGAAGTGGAGAGATTATCATAGCATGTGCATAGCAAAAAGATCGCCTCTGAGCCACAGAACAAAGATCTATTAGTGTACCGCTTGTGCCGTTGATAACATTGCACCAACAGCACGATGGCTTGACGCCCTCCTCCCTGGAAAAAATTATTCTACATTTATACCCTGGGTCGCCGTATTGAAAACATACATGTCATAAGCCAACAAATTATAGCTACATATTAATATCACCATCCATTGTCCTTGTGTCATGTTCGTGTATCAAATTGTTGCTGTGTGCTTTCTATCAAGTCCTTGATCTCTCGCACGACTTGGCGAGCCTTGTCTCGTTCCGCCTCCATAATCCTGAGCTGCAGCTTCAGCGAATCTGTATCTCCAGCAAACGCCCCCCTTACATCAGACTCACGCGCCTTCTCGCGTTCCTGCAGAGCCTGTTCTAGCGATTCCACCTTGTCAGACAACAGACGCGCCTCACCATGCGCCTTGAACGTTTCCTTGATGGCATCTACGATGACCACATCGTTCCGCTTCAACTCGTTTTCAAGTCGTGAAATTCGTATTTGTGCTTCGAGCAGCAAACGTTCGGAATCCGCTCCGTGGCTCCATGAGTCTGATGAATCCGAATCTGCGGCTGGCAAATAGCGGGATCCGGTAATACGCGGATCAGGACGCACGTCTGAAAAGGCTATAAGGTACGGTGAAAAGGCGCATCGGAGGAAAAGTGGAGTGGAACTCACTCCGAGAAAAGCGGTCCGATGGCTCGCTGCCAGGGCTTTTCCTCTTTTCGCGCCGGAAAGAACGCTCAGACAAGAGACTTGGTCGATGGCGGCCTAGAATAGTTATGAACGTACGTTTGAAATTGAATAGATGAATGGATATACCAGAATTGCGTCTATCTCTCGACCTATGATGTCTTCTGGATGAATCATCATCCGAATGATACTCGAGTTCACGCTTTTCTCGCTGCTGGCCACTTGAATTGTCGGTGCGACCAGACTCGGAACTGCCCGTAGGCGACGATGACGGTAGGTCCTCAGACATCTTCGCAATGTCGCGAGAACTTGATGCTACAAGGGACGGACTGTGATGTGAATCGGTGCTAGCATCATGTGGATTCATAGACGGCGTTTCACGGTCTTCAGAAGAGCGGCGCTCACTTGAGCCCTCGTCATCCGGCTGCGAATCGGGTGAGTCTTTATCCATCGTAGCCGGCGCGATTCCACATTTATCTGTGAAGAGCGACTCTGATATTAATGGCCACCTCATCAGCAACCATACCATCATTTTTTGACTCGTGGACTTCATGGAACCTCCAAGCAGTCGATGTCCAAAGATTCGTGCGATGTCTTCGAATTGGATACCGTTATCGGGAGATAGAGGGAGTTGGGTAAAGAATTGGCAAAGGTAGATAAGGAACGAGAGGTTGGGGAGCGGAAGGAAGCGGAGAAGAACTTGTGCGATGGCAATCTGGTCCCCCTCGAGCGAGGTAGACGAATCCAAACGAAGATCCTCTCGGCCTTGGGCCTGCAGTTGGGCCTGCTTGGATTTAGGTCGGGGGACGAGCTTACCAGCCGCAATCAACTCCTCTTCTTCCCATTCACGCTGCTCTCGTCGCTCGTCTTCTCGTTTTACGCTGGGCTTAACGCACCAATGCCAGAAAGCGCCGTAGAGCAAAGGGTCGAGGATGGGACTGGGAAGGCTGGATATGTATGTACAGAAAAGGGCGCAAATATCGGGCATCATCTGGCCGCGCATGCTGAATTTAACACCGAAATCGGCGCTGGTATCGTAGATCTGAATGAGTTTGAGATGGCGATCGCGGTTGGGAAGTGCGCGAAAGAGGCCTTGTTGGTAGATGCCTAGAACAACGCCGTTAGTGGAGTACTATATCGTGTAGATAAAAATACGCGCCTGTTCGATTGAGCTCTTCTATGCAGGCCAGCACTACAACTGGTAGATCATGCACATAATCTCCCAAAATTATGGATGCGCCTGCATGCAAGACGACATCGGGAAGAGGAGTGCCAACGACACCTGTAGATAGTGCTGAGAATTGCGATTTTATCAGAAAAAAGGGCGTGCTCACGGAAATGGTTATCTGGGCGAATGCTCTTCCTCTCGCGCATCTGTTCCCGTAATGCGGTATCTCGTTTGTACAACTCTACAACATCCTCAAATGCAAGATAATCCATCGCCCGATGTTTGGAACGACGAACCAGAGCATCTAATCGACGATACAACTGATTTGGACTGGCGCGGGGCACATGTGGATGCTGCGAGTCCAACAGGGGTGGCGCAGGTCCAGAGCGAGGACTGGGTGCTTCGTTATAATTTCCGTGAAATCGGGCGGGCTGTGTTTCCAGTGGACCGATCTCACTCTGACGGGGTCGACGCATCGTTCCTGGAGCATCGCGGGTCCTTGAAAACCTATCTGTTTCCGCGTCAGGGGAGTTTAAGACTTCCGGCAACGATCCGAATCGATCCCGATCTGTGTTCGGCGACTGATTAAACGCAGGGAGAGAGTTGCGCTTTTGAAAAGACTCTATGTCGCGAGGTATCCGCGGGGTGACTATGCGGTTGCTGGAATTTGGGGGAGTCCCCTCGTAATAAAGATGCGACTGTGTTACATCGGCACGAGGCGTGCGAGGGACGGCGGACGCGTGGGGATTGTAATTCGAGGGTCCACTAGATGACGAATGCTGTTGGGCCGTCGAAGGCGACTGCGCCGGAGATCCACGGCGACCGTAGCGGTTGGGTTCGTCGTAGTACTGCTGAGGCGTCATACCATGCGGCTGACGAAGGATGCTGCGTGGTGGGGGTTTCATCGGTTCGTCTCTGGCATTAGCATTAGAGTTCGTGGGGGGCGCTCGAGGAGACAGGTTAACGCTGCTTCTACGCTCGTCTATATGTGCGGGAGTTTGAGAAGGGCGATTGAAAAACGGCGTGGTTGGCATCCTGTACCAGCAGGAGGACAGTTATGTCGTGCAGAGTGATTGAAGAAGATTTATGCGGCGCAATAGAGTCCAAGAACAGCCACGTACAATGTGGTAAGAAAAGGAGAAGGAACCCAGGCTGGTTAGGGAGATCAGCGTCTTATAAAGAGGGACGTCGGATTGTATCAGTTTCGGAAGATAAAGGTTGAGACCGGCCGAGGCTGAATCTGCCGCGCGGGCGAATGGAGGGGTTGCCAGACCAGGTGGAGATTTGAATTTAGACTGCAATCGCAGATGCGTCTATTCTAGAACGTGCCTTTTCCAAAGCTTAGCTATAGGATAGATGGCTGTTGTTACTAGTGTGTACGCATGTGATGATATCCAGTATGACGGGGCGTCTGAGTGGCGTCTGGAGAAAGAGGTCAGGGTTACGTTGCCTCGCCCAAAATGTGAGCTGTGCGAGTACATACCTTCGAATTGGCCTGGGAGATCAAACAAGCCCATCTAATTATTCGTGCGATCCTAGTTCAACATCGAATGAACTCAAACCTAGAGCGGCGGTAGACGCGGTTTTACTGACTCATATCCAGCAAACGTATCAGCTAAAAAACTAAGTAGAACTAACCCGACGTGACGTGTCAATGATTTCTGCGTAGTCTTTTTCCTGTATCCTTGGTCCTTGAGGCAAGGATCACCGCCGTAGCCATTTCGAAAAGTCCTGCATTCTCCTGCATTGCGTTCTAGAGTTTTGGAGTTGATGGACGTTCCTGTTCTCGACCTTCAGTAAAATTAAAGAAGCGGCGTGACCTGTCACCATATCAAGATGTATTGCCGCCGGATAGCTCCATATAGCTCCGGACTTTAAGTTTTTGCTACGCGAAACTCCTGCTTTCGTACTCAGTCACTTACAGTAACTGAACATGATATGGCACTTGGATCTTCGCGATTCCATCCCTACATGAACTGAATTCACCTCTGACTCGCATGGATTTTCGGTCTTCAAACCCAGACACAATATCTAAACTTCAAGCTTTCTTCTAAATCCATTTTCCCGTTTCTGGCATTTCTTGTGAAATATATCAACGAACCCCAGATATCCCGTTTGTAAGGATCTAAATTGTTACATATCATGGCACATTTTTTCTAACCGTGTAGCTCCCTTTGAGTTCTTCCCCTCGCCCTCGCACCAAATTGCAACTTGTGACAAATGTTCCCCTTTCGTGGGGCTTTCAGTCTGGTGAGTGAATTGCATTTTTGTTTTATTTGAGTCAGCCTCTGGGACGTATATTCGAGCCATCTAGTTCTTTACAACCTTTTGAGGTGACTGGCGACTAATGTTAGTGTCCATCGGCGTACGGATCGCTATGTCCAAGAGCTCTACGACCGATGCTTCTATTACATCTGAGTCGTTCACAATTTGTCCTCTTTCCTTGTCTTTGATCCGGCCTAGATTAAAGTCTTTTTTATCGCTCTCCGACCCAAATTCCTTCAGTACATACTATCAAGTCATGGTGTGCTTCTCATCCTTCATGGTGGCGTATGTAATCATGTGATGATTATTAGGAACCAGAGCCCAAGCCATGTGAAGTATCATGTGGGCTGTCACTTTCGTCGATGCTCCATTGGCTATGCTCGGGTGATTTATACAAGCATGACCGCGTCGCATCTGGCCTCGAGTCTGTGCCATGTTGATTCGACAGCGCTATGAAAACGCCATCCTGGACTCTAGCACATAGCCAGTTTGCCTAGAACCTGGTCGGACCGGGGACAAATACTACCTTTACTGTGTTCTTCAGTGCTTTCACTGTCACGAATTGAACAGACAGCTTCAACACGAGTAGTTATACCGAAGAACGACCAAGGACCCCATCGAGTTCGCTCCACATATCATACAGCTCTGGAGACTTTCAATGGAGCCATGCTAGGGGCGTAATTAACCGACGCACTTCGTGAACATCGTTTACACTAAGTCGCCATATGGCTTTTGGACAGCTGCTGCGGAAGATACATCATAGGCATAGGCTCCCCACCAGCACCAAGGACTTATAATGAAGGCTCCTCGCTCAATCGATGAGGCCCTTAATTCTTCACTCCATTATCGCAACTTGCACAAATTTTGAAGGTTGCTTTGGTCTATCATGTTCAAAACTTTGATCCACACCGCTGGTCTCGTAGGGCTGTTGAGCCTTCAGGTGCTGGCACTTGATTGCGGGTCAAAGGAGTATCAAAGTCTTTGTGGTAACATATGCTTGCTTTCGTTGCATTTGTATAACGAAGACTCACGGGTTTGGGTTACAGGGTCAGTATCGATAGGTTCGGTAACTGGATCTGTGTCAGGAACAGGCAGTGCGACCACGTCGGGTAAGTAGCTCTACGTGTTTGACTGTACATTCCTTGAGCTTGAGGCATGTTGCAGGAATGAACACTATGATAACCGCATCGTCCAAGAGTGTTCCTCCGATGAGCAGTATATCCGGAGGAAATCCAGGGCCGGTCTCTCCTCCCGCATCATTCACCTCAACCAGTACCAGATCGATGACATCTCCCGGTGGAAGCTCGACGCAAGCGGCCACCTCATCGCATGCCACAACTTCGAGCTCGGGTGCCATGCCGACCGCTGGAGGAGGAGCTGGCCTGCTAGCTGCTGTCGTAGGTGTTCTGATGCTGTAAGACAAGGAAGAGAAGCTGGTGGAATACTGAACGGTTTCATCACCGCAACGCGCGTAACTTACTTTTAATTGTTACTTACATGCCCACTCCACACAAATCCTGAAGATCGTCGCTGCCGCCGGATCACCATGAATTAAGCCTGAAAAAGGATAAACGACCCCGACGAGTCTCGCCGATCTATAGATATATCGCAGACTATTTTCAAAGTGAGATTCGCAGGGGTATGCTATTTGAGGGATAATTGCGGTCTACCCACCATGCTGACCCAGCGAGCGATGGGTGATAGATGGGCACAGGTGACATGGCCGGCTTGTGGCCGACTACCCTAGGTCCAGCGGCTGTGGGAATAGTGCTTTCGAAACAGTGTGGCCCATACTGTATGTATACGAAAACGAAGTGCTGCTTTAATGCTGCCTACACGATTAGATCGCACGGAAAGATGGACTCGTTGGTACTATGCTCAAGTCGGCATGATTGCAGCGGGCATTAGATGCACAATGCAGGCAGGAGCAAATTATGCTGCCACCATAGGCTATATAGAATCATTATATGTGGTGGAAAGCTTGCCGCCGTGATAGATGAGCTTTTTAGTTACGTACCTTTTGTACCGAATTTGTGAGTGTCATTGGTTCCACGGTCTGATTTGGAACAAGGGACGTCGTGAACTGGGATCCGTCGGAAGGAGGCGAACGCTATCTACGCCAGCGCAAGACCAGCGCTCATAAATGTTCTGCTTTACGATGTGCTGTATCAACATGTGTGTAGTCATACGCTAGAATAACTTACATACCTGCAGGTAAAAATTGAGAATGAGAAACACAGTGCGTTATAGGTAAAGAACGAAAGGTGTGACCGGCGGTGACAGTTACGATCTGTCACGCCAGTTCTGTCACGGTCTTACCAGAACTCAGAACAAAGCCGCGCACCGTCAGAGTGACCCAAAGCCATTTCTCATTTCTATACGTATTCCCCTTCTCTTATAACTGCAAGCCCGACCCCGACTGGAGTCTTCTTTTCTTATTCCTGCTGGCTTGGATTTATTTGCCGTCTGAAAGCCATATTGTCCTTCTCCGCCTCGTCTGTTGTCTTGCACTATGGGGAACTGTATCTCGAATCCAGACCGAGATGGGAAACAGCGCTCTGACGAAATTGATCGTCAAATCGAGGAGGACTTCAAGAAGATCCGAAAAGAGTGCAAAATATTGCTTCTCGGTGCGTTGGTTATATGTCTCTTTCCTTGTATACCCCTACCGTTTGTAGTTTCATCAAAACTTGAAACAATGTTGTGTTTTGACGCCAAGTCGAGGCCACATACACTTTTCAACTTCTATGCACCACAATTTAACAAGATATTCGAGGTGATGGCTAATATGTCTAATTTCCTTTCGCAGGCTCTGGAGAGTCAGGAAAGTCGACTATCGTGAAACAAATGAAAATTATCCATCAAAACGGTTTCACACCAGACGAACTCATGACATACCGGCCAACAATATACAAGAACACCGTCGATAGTGCCCAAGCCATAGTTTTGGCCATGCGGAAACTTAAGGTCGATTGTGTATTGCCTGCGAACAGGGTGAGCACAGCTGTGAGAGATCAAGGTGACCTAACTAAGCGAATAGCAACCAGGCCAATGCAGATCGCATTCTGGATTTCCGAGTAGACCGATCAGGAGGGTCTGTCCTGACCGAAGAAATCGCACAAGCGATCCATGATCTCTGGACCGACCCAATAATCTCGAAAATTATGGATCACAGTAGTGAGTTTTACCTCATGGACAGTGCCGCATAGTAAGTCCCCCAGTTATACCTCATTCTTTCTGGCGTTGAATTTCTCGACCAGCTTCTTTGGCGAAGTATTAAGGATAGGTGGAACTCAGTATGTTCCGACAGAAAACGATGTTCTGCGAGCTCGACAAAAGACTACAGGCATAACAGAGACTCGGTTTAATATGGGTCAGCTGTCGTACGTTGATCCCCACTCGATGTGTATTCTCGCTTATCTTGGCCTCAGGATACATATGTTCGACGTGGGAGGCCAGCGTTCAGAACGAAAGAAGTGGATACACTGTTTTGAGAGCGTCACCAGCATAATATTCTGTACCGCCCTTAGCGAATACGATCAGGTACTTCTCGAGGAGACGAATCAGGTCAGTAAGAGTATTATATAAATTCCCCACTTATTAACATCCTTTGCCAGAATCGAATGGCGGAATCGCTACTGCTCTTCGAGTCGGTAATAAACTCGCGGTGGTTTTTGCGAACATCAATCATCTTGTTTTTGAACAAGATCGACGTCTTCAAGACCAAGCTTCCTAAGGTATGCTGACTTGTCCTTGCTGTAATCAGATAACCACCTAACTCTTCCCTTTAAGGTCCCCTTGGAACGCTATTTCCCCGAATACACGGGGGGCGCGGATATCAACAAGGCTGCCAAATATATACTGTGGAGATTTATGCAAGCCAATCGCGCTCGGCTGAGTGTATACCCTCAGTAAGTGTATTTCAGCTTTCGTTCGAGAACTCACTGTGAATGTCAAATCCCATCAGTCTAACGCAAGCTACCGACACGACCAACGTTCGGCTAGTATTCGCAGCTGTTAAGGAAACCATATTACAAAACGCTTTGAAGGATTCTGGTATTCTGTAGGACGTTATAACTCGCTATCTTTCTTTGAGTCTGCTATCTATTGGTACGCCCGTCTGCATTCCTCAATGGCCATCTATTTAACACCTCTCTAGCTTGTCATCTCTGTTTCCGACGTCATTCTCTCGCATATCACATCCATATACTATACCGTCGCATTATTCACCCCTTAAAGGCCTCCGCTACACGCGCTCCCTCCATCGCAACCCCGCACTCACAGTCATGCGTCAATCATGATCCCCGCACCTCACGTCTCTACGAACCCATCGCGGTTGCTACGCACCGCCACGCCCCACCGATTCCACAGAGTCGGCTGCGTATCATGTACAAATGCATTTCACATATACTCCCTCATATCACCACTGCACATCTCTTTACTCTTATTATCTCACTGCGGTTGGACGGGCTGGAGTTACTGTTTTGTCTGTATATCTTTTCTTTCCCCCGCTTGAGCTAAGTAGTCGTAGCGAGCCCCACATTGTTAGCTTTTGTTTTGTTTCACCCGGACATAACATTGGAAGGTGTACAGTAGTATGGCTATCGCGTTCCATTCTCTTTGAAATGATTAGATACATACCCTGAGACAGAATTACGATAATCAGTCCCACAGTCATGGTGACCGAGTGCTGGCTGGGCTGGGGTAAAATTAAATCTAGAAAATCATTTGTGTCAGAAAGCACGCTACGGCTAGTGGCAAACTTATGACATAGCGGTGAAACTATCTGCTGAATGAGTCCTGCTCAGTGACCATCATCTCGCACACCTAGAACCTTCCCTTTTCTCCCGCGCTGGATTGCATTGGTATTTCTATAGCCTGGTATACATTCTTCCTGTTGCCACTACCGATTTTTGCCCATGGGGAGTTGTTTCTCGAGTCCCGAACATGACCAAGACGGCAAACAGCGGTCAGACGAGATCGACCGTCAAATCGAGCAGGACCAGAAGCGGTTCAAGAAAGAATGCAAAATCCTGTTACTTGGTATGTTCTCGCGTCAATTTTATAGTGTTCGCGTTCTACGCTCGTCGTTTTCCGTGAACTATACGAGATTTCACACCACTACGACTTTATGGCTACGAGTTCCTCAATGAACGTGCCTCTCCTAAATTCTAGGACCGGGAGAGTCTGGAAAATCGACGGTCGTGAAGCAAATGAAGATTTTGCATCAGAACGGCTTCACGAAGGACGAACTCCTCGCGTATCGAATTACGATTTACAAAAACATTATTGATAGCGCGCAAGCGATCGTACACGCAATAGAGAAGTTGAAGATGGAGTGTGAATTGCCAGAGAATAAGGTGAGCACAGTCCTCAGCATAAACCACTATGTGTGCGTTGTCTAAATGCCGGTGTGCAGGCAAATACGCAGACCATACTCGATTATCGAGTAGATCCCGAAATCGGTTTCGCGTTCACCGAGGAAGTCGCACAAATAATCCATACCCTCTGGTCAGACCCCGTCATCCCGCAGGTCATGAACCATAGCAGTGAATTTTACCTTATGGATAATGCCTCATAGTACGTCACCCAGTGATCTTCTCAAATTGCGATGTCTATGCTTACGGGGAAGCTAGCTTCTTTGGGGAAGTATTGCGTATCGGCTCACCAACCTATGTACCGACAGAAGCTGATGTTCTGCGGACACGACAGAAGACGACTGGCATCACGGAGACACGATTTCAAATCGGCCAACTATCGTAGGTTTCAGCAGCTGTGCATTCGCAACGTCGTTGACGTGAATTCTAGAATTCATATGTTTGATGTCGGCGGCCAACGCTCGGAGCGCCGAAAGTGGATCCACTGTTTCGAAAGCGTCACGACCATTATATTTTGTACTGCTTTGAATGAATATGACCAGGTCTTACTTGAAGATAAGGGCCAAGTAAGCACTTTCGAACATGCTCTGTTCGTGTCCTGCATATCCTCATCTCGATGGCCTCAGAACCGAATGGCGGAATCGTTAGTCCTCTTCGAATCCGTCGTTAATTCACGGTGGTTTTTGCGGACGTCTATCATCCTTTTTTTGAATAAGATTGATCTCTTCAAGATCAAGCTTCCCAAGGTATCTGAGGCACTTATTCTCTTTAATCGCAGCTCTCATGCCGTTACCATAGGTTCCTTTGGCGCAATACTTCCCAGAATATACAGGGGGCGCCGACATCAACAAAGCGGCCAAGTACATACTATGGAGGTTTGTGCAGGTAAACAGGGCTCGGCTCAGTATATATCCTCAGTATGGAACCGATTATCACTGTCTCTGCGTGTCATTGACCCTTTTCTTGACAGTCTCATTCAAGCGACGGATACTACCAGTGTGCGCCAAGTATTCGCGACACTAAAGGAGACGATTCTCCAAAATGCCCTTAAGGATTCTAACATCCTATAGTGCCCTTGCTCTTCTGTTGACGCTTTGGTTTTTCATATTTATCAGTAGGTCATCCGCATCCCCACAGCTTATGGTAGCTCATCCAGGTCAAGCTTGTCATTTTTTGTGCAGATTTCTTCGCCCTCACATGCAATTTTCTTATTTTTACTACAATACCCACCGCATTAGTTGACCAGCTGACAGCATACGGAACGTGATCTCACGAGCTGATATTTTTTCGCATACATTCGTTTTTCGACAGGTGGGGTTTTGATCATGTGCTGATCTTGTCCGTATTATATCTACATATGTACTCTTTATGTATGAATAGTAATTGATGAATATCCTCTTGAGCCAGCATCAAAAGCAGTACTGAAACGAACCCAATAGATGATGAAAACATGGTCTTGATTCTACGCGAAGAGTACACAGGTAAGATATTAATTGCGTCGGGTAAATGGAATCATCCATCACTATCCCCTTCATCCTCACTATCATATTGGTTGATACCCAACTCGCGCACGCTTGATACAGCGATGAGCAACGGGTGCTGTGGATCTAGCATTTTCAATAGTCTCTCCATGTCCTCCAACGCAAATTCCTCTAGTTCTTCCATCAGAGACATTTCCTTTTTGATATCGTCTAATTTGGCATCCGGGCGCTGTGAGCGGTCTTTCCGTTTATCGGCGAGGACTTGTAATTGGTGCTTCGTCGCTTCGATGACGCCAGCATGGAGTTCCGGTGTCAGCGCAGGAAGCCCTACAACTTGTATTCCGTCGATGAAGGTTCTGTACATGGAAGTAAGGAACGATGGATCCGTCTCAATTTGCATGCATCGAATGAGTTGGACGAAGGATGCTGCGACCATCTGAGGTGTTAAAGTCGAGCTGGACGTTCCGCACTCGAACAGTAAGGGAATCAATCTAGCCAACAAAGATTAGCAAACTATCCCAGGTTATATATACGATTAGAAAACGAACCTGCAGGCTGCTTCGCGTACGCCTTCGTGGAAATAGAACCGCAGAGCTGGAAGGCACAACTCGAGACCTTGTGCAACGTAAGGTGCGAACCGTGGGCTGAGCGTAGCGGCGTAGATGGCAAGTGTTTCGAACGCTTGGCACTTCTCTTCAAGAGTTGCAGTTCGGATTCCTATAATCTTTCCATCCATTGATATCGTTTCCCACCCTTCCTTCTCCTGGAAATCGTTGGCATCTAAGTGTCGATGGGATGAGCCACGAAGGGAACAACAAGGGATTGTGCGTACCGTGTATGGATACATCAGCTTTGGCGGCGGCGGCGTTAATCAACGGTGGCATCACAACTGGCAGGTAGGGCTCGAATTCTGAGCCTAGAGCTTGGCAAATTTTGGCCCAGGTGGCGATCAGGTACGTCGCCAAGAGCGTATCAGACGGATCGATAGGGGAGTCTAGTGCGAAGGAAGGTTAGAGAAACATGATTGTAAAAAAGAAACTTACTTTGAATATGTATAAGGATATCAACTAGAGTGCCAGCGTCTGGTCGGAACACTTCGCGGCCAACGGCGATGGCTTGAAATTGATTGTCAGTACGCCAATGATGTACTATGGGTCGTGTTCAGAGCATACCTATCAGACCAGCGCATTCCATTGCCTTGACACGAAGTTTGCTGTGGTCGGCGCTGTTCGCGTTACGAAGGACGTTAAGAAGTAGAGGCATGATCGAAGGGTAGTACTAAATACTATTTGTTTGTGCGTGACGACGTTAGAAATAATATTTACCTTGGCAAAGGTGGCTTCACTGGCGTCTGCAACCATCGCGAGACTTGTGAGGGCCTGCTCTTGTACGTATCGTTTTGTTTGTTGCCCATTCTCGCCCGCTGGATTGAGCATTTTGAGTAGACGCTCTACGATGGGATCAAGGTATGGAATAAGAGTTTTGCGCTCTACGCCTTCGCAGAAGTTGATTAGAGCGGCAGCAGCGTGTGAGTGTACTCTGACAATACAACGGTGAGCAGATAACTATAATAACTATAACGGGGTTTCTACCGCGACTCGGGTGCTTCCAGTGTCGGTATCAATGCATCGAAGAGTTGTTGATGATATCTATCTTGGATAACTTCCTACAGCGCGCATGCATTAGTGACAAAGAGGTGAGGTACTCGAGCCGCCCAACCTCGAGATCAGTGCATAGTTGGCCGCTATTTATATGTATTAGAAAGTGGTGTGTGAACGATATGCCGTACTTACAGGCATTGGCAAGCTGCATATCGAACGCGAGGATGAGTGTCTTTGAACATGGGCGTTACAAGGCTGGTCAAACAGGTGTTAGAATCAAGAAAAGCGTGCGTTAAACCGTCCGTACTCGACTACTTTTCCGAGTTCGCCTTGCATTACCTTTACGAGTTATCAGCATAACGAATTGGGCGAGGATCAATCTTACTAACTTGAGCGGTTCCCTCTGCAATAGAAGCGATAGCCATGAGCCCAGCATGCCGAAGTCGCCAATCATAACTTGCTAGCATCGATGGAATGTATTGGAAAGCTGGTGGTAATACAGCCTTTCCTCCCAGAGCACACGCAACACGGTCGAGCGACTGTTCGTATACGTGTGGATATGTTTCGTCTTGTGCATCGTCGGAAGGCTATCCAAGAATGAGGACATATCATTAACTCGAGCACTCCTGACTTACTTCGGCTTCAAGCCAGGCGTCAAGACCATTTTCGGGAAGTTCTCCCATACCCTCGAGGCATGCTCGAACTAACGCGGCTGTCCAGCCTTCGGTACGTTTTACCATTGCGGGCTTAGCCTCACTCAAACTGACCATGAGCTCGAGTGCGGATTTTCGGACCAAATCCTTTTCCTCATCTTCGACTACCTCCGAATCTCTATCATCTTGGACGCCTTGGTCCGGGCCAGGAGGAAACGTGAATGCGCCTTGCGTACCCGGAAATGGCTTGGCAACAGTAGGAGTCGGACCGGAGTCAGCGGTTGGCATAATAAGGGTACGGAGATAGGTAAGAAGAGCGACCAAGTGAGGGGCGAAGAGGCTCGGGCGCAGGGTAGTCAGTGGATTCAGGGTGGCGAGGAATTGATTGAGTTGGTTATTTGGGACGGAAGGTAGAGTTTCAAGCATGGGATACATAAGTGAAAGGGACTGTGAAAGTTGATGCGCATCACAAAACGAGAGGTATGTGACTGAGGCCCGAAGGGCACATAATCGAACCTGAAGTGTGGCGTATGCGGTCAGCGCGATATAGCAAATGAAGGATGGCATGATCGTACATCGATACTTTCTGCATCTTGCAGGCCTTTTTGAAGGACTCCAAGGACGGCATCCGTTTGGAGATCCGTTACGAGGTTTGGGCAGCCAGTAAATACGCGGTAGGCGCATTCTCGGAAATGCGCCTCGCTTGCTTGCGTCATGCTGAACGTCTGGGCTTGAAGGGCATGCCATGGGCGCCCACGTCTCATGGAGTTGTTAGCGAGATCACAGACGGTGTCTACAGCCTTGCGGCGCACAAGATTCGTCGGTTCATGGGATAAAGAATGTAGAAGAAGTCGCTCAAGCGTAGTGAGCGCTTGCGACGGCAGTGTATCATAAAGAGTGACTCGAGGTTCTTTTGATGGTTGTGAACGAAACAAGAGACGCCGTAGCAGTACAAGAGAGAAAGATCGCATCTGTCCTCGCCGGAACGATATGTCAAGTATACCTCAAAGAGGACGGAGAACATACTAGTTCAGTATCAGCCGAAGTCGCAAACTGAGCTAGTCCCAGAAGATATAGATCTGGTGACTGCTCAAGACGATCATTTACAGCCCGCTCAGCACTGCAAGCGATTTCAGTGTGGAAGGACTAAGTGGCGATTCGGACATACGCACCTGGCACGAATCTGGTTATCACCAAGTACCAGATTTGCAAGGATCTGAGTGAGCTCAGTCATAATCTCTTGCGGGACCACGGCCTCCATAGTGTAGGCTGGAGCGTGAATTTACAATAAGTTCGTGGGTGGTGGGTAGATAGGATTGTAAGTAAGAGTAGATGAGGCGCTTTACTTGACTCGCCGAGAGGCTGTTCAATGATCAGATACTTGCTGATGATGATCCACCTGCCACGGAATCTGATGCTCAAAGATAGTTTTGACGGTACAGTGAAACCACGACAGTCTGGGGAAAAGACCAAGAGGCACGATAGATTAAAGGATCCAAATTTGAGAGGAAAGCCTCGTAAAAGGTTATCATGACAAAATAGGCAAATAAGGCAACCCGGAACCGATCTAGTGATGAGTCTGAAACCTTTCTGTCTCCGCTTTTCAAGGATTCTGGGAGTCTGTGGGAGATAAGACACCCTATCATGCATAGCGTTGTCAGTAAATGACATAGGATAATTCTACTGTTCTGGTCCCGGATTTACTAACGCTCACCATGAAGCTTCAATTAAGCAGTTCACCTCAAGTGGGTCAGTGCTCGAGTATTATAAAGAAAAGTACCTTAAATTTGTCGAGGTCAACCGAGTCGATAGTCCTCACCGCCTCGCACATGAGGCCCGGATGGATGGAGAAGCATCAGTCCACCTTCTAATCCTGTGTTAGTCTGTCAGATCTGTGTCATGTATTTATAATAATAATCCGTGCAGACATCGCAACTCTCCCAGCATTTGGGAAAGGGGGGCTCTGAGTTGATCATCAATTGAATTATTTGCGGTCATTTTGTAAGATTGATGCGAATCTCATGGTATTCTTCATCCCCTCGGGTCATTGTCATCACTAGTTGTGGTATGGTACAAATACACTTCGTTAGTATTCTTTTATTCAAACAATACAGATCGCGCATCCAACGGAAGCTCATAGCTTGCGTTTACGATCACTCGTAAATGTTCAGTGAGTTGAACTCAAAGTAAGCATTCGTAAAAGCGGCTGGGTTATCATCCACGTAGTCTGCCAATTATTTCAGACACTGCTCGGTACGTCAACCTCCATTGTACTTACCGATGCATGTCGAAGGACAACCAGAGGCAGCGTACACGGCACTGTTGCCTGCCCAGTCACCGCCTATGGACCTTAAATGTTAATAATGTCTCATCTATGACATCAAGTGAGTGCGTACAGAAAGTCAAGTTAATGACGATGTTATGTGGTCCGAAGTGGGTCGCGAAATCGCAGTCCGTGCTTGGGAAATAGGCGGCTGGGGTACCCTATATGGCACAACAACTGATTGTAAACGATGCGCGCCAATAGGGAGGACAAATACGTACCCATGTGCTGGTATTGATGGTAAATCCGGGGTATTTGACGTCGTTAGGCACCGATGTGCTGCCCCGTTCCCAGAAGTATATTGATATGTAAGAACTGGTCCGTTCGATTGCATACCTGTAACGAGAGATTACTGTAAAGTTGCTGACAAGTTTCGGAGTGAAAGCGAACATACCACCCTCCGCCTTCCATATTGAAGTCTGGGCCATAACTGTTGTCATCAGCGAGTGCAACACCACAGCCGGAATTGTTCGTCTCGTAAACATCGCAGTTGTCCCCTTCATCAGTGCTAAGTATAAAGTGAGACCAGCACGTATATTAAATTAATTCGGAAGATGAAATGCGTACCCGGTCATCATTCGCCCAGTCGGCATCGTGCAATCTGGATTAATTGCTAAATATGAGCTCGGCTCACGGGAAGGTTGGACGTACTAGCACTGGTGTGGAGAGTTGATTGGTTGGGTGATTGATCATTGACACCTTCGACAATATCGACTTCACCCTGTCGGATATTCCTCAGTACTGGACCAAGATATTAAGGACAATCATGGCAGACCTCATTTGGCCAGTTAGCACCGACTTCCTAGGAGATATACATCATTCCCATCAGATAATTTGACCGACGAAACCAGGGCTGCTTACCCTGTTAATTTATGGAATCGAGACAAAGAAGCAAGCGGTGAGCACTATGAGTGGCCAACGGTACATAATGACAAACCCTAATTACTTTGTCAGAGTTGGGTCATCTCGTCGAAAGCGGATGCAACTTACAAACAGCGGGCCATGTCCCACAACCTTGGGGCATATGTTGTATATCAAACCTAATTCCAAGACTTTAGTTCTCAACTATATAACTAATATAGATCGGATTTGCCTACACAGCAACATGAGTGGTATACGTATCAGTGGATTGGATCCTAAATGAGTTTCTTCCTGGGCCGGTAGCATTCAAGGTAGTCCAGTGGTCTGCGCGGAGCGTCACACTGAATGGAGTAACGGTGACCAAGCCGTCGCGCATGGCCACATCCTCGGTGACATAGTTACTGATACACGAATAAGAGGGATCAGATAGATCAAATGTCGAGGGACAACAGGCTTACACACGTCCATTGGTGGGATCCGCTATTGCTTGCCAAGTGAACGCGTTGAGAAAACTCTGCCCTATCAGTTGCTCAGTCTTAGAGTATTTCGCGCCGGCAAGGGTGCTCTCAACAAAACCAAGGATGATTGCCCCGACTGATAGTGAGACCTTCATCTTGGGGATGGTAGAGACGAAGCAGGCAACTTATCATGAGATACAAAACGAGAGAGTTTTAAAGCGGTAGAAAAATATCGCTTGCATTCGCATGACCTCAATGATTCACATGGAACCATAAGGAGCCTCCGCCAGCGATGCTCTGACGCATTGAGTGCCAAATGCTCGAGTATCGCACCTCGGAATGGGACAAGCTTGAGAGCGTGACGCGAGAATAGGCCATGGGAGTCATCTTCATGGGAATAAACAACGGGGTGATGATCATACCGGGGTTAGCCAGCATATACGCCTAATCAAATTTGACCACCAAGGCATACTTGCCAGCGTGTCGAGAGATTTATCTAAATCATGTTGCTGCTGACGGAGCTGAAGCATCGGGAGTAATGATGATAAGTGACGGAATGGGTTCCGTTGTTGGAATGGTCACACGGACGGTTCTTGACTTGTGCGAAGGTATGCCATCCAGTGGCGCTGGCTTTTAGAATAGCTGGTTAATGCGTTGTGGACTGTTGAACCGAGCAAAATCACATACCTATGGGAGGCCACTAAAATCGCAAGAGAGGCAATTTATAGCTGACTCGGAGATGGCACGCTTGCATCAACAATAAAAACAGAAGGGTAAGTTCATGACTGACCTTCCAAGATGTCCCAATCTGACAAGTCCATGGATGGGTGCCGAGGCAAATAGCCTATGATCAAGCACCCACTCTCAGACTTCCTAGATGAGTAAACAATCATGAAGAGAGCATAGCATCCATCGATTCATCGATCGTCCTCCAAGTGACGACTCTAAGTCTTTGAACAGGGACATAAGTACGGATAGTCGATCCGAGCTCGGCGCCTTTCTTCACGCGCCCAGATTTGAAAATATCATCAAGGATTTGACGAGTCTGACTAAATTTATCCCGTGAAACCCCCGAGGCGATAGTGAAAGCCCAGAACCGTGAACGTGAGCATGCGAATATCTTGATAGTACAGAGATGATAGTTAAGGGAGGGTAGAGTTCCAGTGAAACCGAACTGTAATCTTATCCTTATCCTGGAACCCGAGGAAATCCGGAGCTGAACCTAGCTGGGCCAGATACAGAAATACTGTTTCCGTACAATCTGATCTAATTACCGTTGGAGCTTGGAGGTCAATTGAGTTTAGAAGGATTCAGACGTACAGTCATTGATCGTGAGCTGGAGGGGGAACAACAATAAGAATCGTTCATGATTTCAAGGCACGGCTGGAAGACATCAAACTTGAAACAGTCACCCAATGCATACAGTTCGACCGAGAACTGTGACATTACTGTGTCGTCGATCAACCTAAACCATCAGAGATGCAGGGAAATCGTTCAATTGGCGAGTAAGCTATTGTTCGTTCGATGATTGTAGTCGAAATCAAGTCGAAGTGATCAAGAATATGTAGCTCATGACCCGAGCTCCCACGCTAGCCATTACCTGTAATACCTAATTTGAACTTGTCCTTCGTATCAACTTCGTATGATAAGTAAGTTCCAGTCACCTCGCTGAGCCTCACCAGGTACTTCGACGAAGCAGGACGAAGCCGACCGAATTGGAACGACCGTCTTACAACTTGACGCTCACCATAATCCACAAATCTGTCTGAATCTCCACCAGACCAACTTGGATTGCACCTATGTCCCGAGCCCTCCCTGTTCCAATAGCCGCACCATGAAGGTATTTTGGGCACCAGCTTAAATTATTTCTAGATAATGGATGGCTATCAACATCGCCGGATAGTCCAATGCAGATCTACATAGAACATACATAGGCTTCTTGAATAAAGAGTTTTTGAACTGGGCGGTAACGTGGTTCTCGTAACTTATTCACGCTAATAGACCCGGACCCCATAGAATTTAAGCTGAGGGTCTTTCGCGCGTCTACTTTCGCTCCCAAGTTTTTCATCGACGATCAGCTGCGTCTGTCTTAATTGTACTGAACAATGCCTCGAAGTCCGTGTCGCCAATATGCAAGCAGCGGTCGCTGCAGCTATCGCATCCGCTGCAAATTCCCTCATATCAAGTCTGGGGCCACTGTGATCGTCGCTCAGGTAAGCTTTGTATGAATATATCGCCCTTAGTCGTTCATGCATGTAAATTATGTTTTATCAACGGTGACAGCCCCGGCGAATTCGACAGGCCCGAAAACAAAAGAATACAACTGCGATCATCACGTCCCCCACAGCACTCGAAGATTTCTTCGGTCAGTACTCCGGCTTCAATTACAATCCATCTCAGTCGGCTTCTCGTGAATTCTATCGGCTATGTGACTTTAACACTTGGGAGAGAGAAGACGCAGAAAGACAAGTCGCGTACGATGCTTTCAAGACCGCCCTCGTCGTCCAGTTTAATCATGTTTATGGCACGGATGAGCACAGCCTATCCGCTTGGCGCAACCTCTGTGAGGTCATCGGAGTTGTTCCTATTCCAGAAGGTCTTGCAGCCTGTCGGAAGGTCAGGACATACCATTCTACACTCTTACTTGATAATGATGTGTTTGCATTCCTTGTTGAACTAGGCGGTGCGCAGCTCGCATGTCAATATCGTCGACTTGGTGGATGCAAAGGGCACTGGGAACACAGTCACCAGATTTCTTTCAGAAGAGGAACTTAGTGAATACACGCAGATGAACAGCAAATACTTTCCAAAAGGCAGCGCATGTGCTGGGGGATTGCTCAAGTATCTCCTTCGTAAAATCATTACTGATTGATGTCTTGATGAAATCATGTTTAAATTATTGTTTAATTTTGTCATACATTACGTAATTAAATTACAGTTTAGTCCCACAATAGAACGACTGTCTTCCTTCTAAGTATTTCAATTTGGTCTGCCTGGAGACTACGAGGAGCCTGTAGCGAAGCCTTGATGATACGGTCAATCACGGCGAGGTTGCATCATTACAGCGGGGAGCAATAACCTGGAGTACAATCGCAGCACCGAATAACTCAAAATGCCCATCGATCGCGGTGTGGAGAAGCTGGTGAGTGCTTTCAATCAGGTTGACCCCCTGTTAGTGAGATGAGTGGGCCCGCTCCTGACTATAAGTAATCCACAGTGCCTTTCATGAATCCATAATACCAACCGCCAGAGACTCGACTGTTGTTTATGCAGACTATTTTGTGAAAAGTCCAATAGCCAGCTGGATGTTCATTTCGTCCTTGCCGCCACACATGGTGCAAAGGCTCAAAACTAGACACTATGCCATCGCACTCGCTCGATCCAAGTCCACAATCATAGGCCGACCTTCGAGGCTGGTTTGTAGCTTTCGACCCTTCAACAAGTAGTTTTTGTCAATTTGTCAATGGTCGAAGGCCAGCAAATCCAGTAAGTTGCTCCGAAGGCACTAGTATGAAATGGAATCAGAGACCGATCTGACAACGATGCTGCAGATTTGAATCCCTACTAGCTTTCACACCGGTCACTAGCGGACGTCAGCCATAATTGTAAATGATCTCTCTATTCGAAGCCTTACAGCAAGCAAGATACGCGTTTTTCCTCGGTCATCGATGACCTAATAAATCAAATAAATGACAGTGAAGCTGGCGTGCCATTTTTGATTTAGGAGGTCATGGAACCGATCGCAAGTCCCTGGCTTTTCGGTGTGACGAGCTTGGTATTTGCGAACAGTCGAGTTAACCGGCATGTATGAGCACCATGAGCGCTTCTTCTTTCACATCGTCCTATCCTTCTTAAATAGAATCATTTTTGCATTGTAACTGGAAGATCCCGTGGCTCGCATGTTGCCGTGTACACTCTACTTTCGTCAAATATGTGGGTCCACCGTCTATTCGAAGCAGCAGCAACGCCATTCCGAGCTTCAGAAGATCACCACGAGTCCAACAAGTGCCTGTGTATAAAGGGGCCCCTCTCGCGGCGCCTACACCTGTACCCTTTGTTCTTGACAATCAGCAGCATATCTGGCTTATTGTACTT
This sequence comes from Hygrophoropsis aurantiaca, assembly GCA_021014935.1. Classification (NCBI taxonomy): domain Eukaryota; kingdom Fungi; phylum Basidiomycota; class Agaricomycetes; order Boletales; family Hygrophoropsidaceae; genus Hygrophoropsis; species Hygrophoropsis aurantiaca. Next base: position 24,844 of record MU267751.1, read on the forward strand.
GAACAATGTCTCGGCAGCGACGACCTCATCACACTCGAACGGCTCGAAAGCAAAAGAATACGACTGCGAAGGTCACATCCGGAGCCAGTGCGGCTGTCGCTCAGGTATGCTTTATATCGTTCTTAGTTGTTCGTGCTTGAAACTGATAATCTATCAACGGCGACAGCCTCGTCGCACTCGAGCGGCTCGAAAGAAAAAGAATACGACTGCGAAGGTCACATCCGGAGCCAGTGCGGCTGTCGCTCAGGTACAATTTATATCGTTCTTAGTGCAATAAACTTACAATCTATCAACAGCAACAGCCAAATACAACTGTGAATATCACGTCCTCTTCGGCACTCGAAGATTTCTTCGCTCAGTACTCCAACTTCAGCTACAATCCATCTGAGTCGGCTTCACGCGAATTCTATCGGCTATGTAACTTCAATAACTGGGATCGAGAAGATACAGAAAGGGCGGATGCGCACGAGGCCTTCAAGACCGCGCTCGTCATCCAGTTTAATCATATATATGGCACGGATGAACACAGCCTATCTGCCTGGCGTGACCTCTGCGAAGTCATCGGAGTTTCTCCTATTCCAGATGGTCTTGCAGCCTGCCGGAAGGTCAGAACATAGCTTTACATCCCCCCACTTGATGATCATGCGTGTGCATTCCTTGTTAAACTAGGCAGTGCGCGGCTCGCATGTCAATATTGTCGACTTGGTGGATGCCAAGGGTACTGGGGATGCGGTCACCAGATTCGGCTCTACGAGAGAGCTTAGTGAGTACACGAAGCTGACCGGGAAATTCTTTCCAAAAGAAAACGCATACGCCGGCGGATTGCTCAAGTACCTCCTTCGCAAGATTTTTTCTGCGCGAGGCACATAGGCAATCAATTGATATCTTGATTCATTACCACTAACCATTTCAACCTATACAAGCAATCAATCTACGCTATTGACAATTTTGTACGACGTTTCAGTTTAGTCACTGCCCTTGTATTGTGTATGCATATTCTCATTGGCGACGCTGTTCGCCTGAGTTTCTTGACTTGATAACCCGACTGATTTACAATCCAAGCCCTGACAATACGCTCAGGCACTTCCTGGGCAGCCAATGCTGACGCCAATGATCAGAGTACTTATGCACAACGATATCTATTTCTTTTATCGTGTAGCTGATGAATGGGTCACCCGGTGCATGACATTAGTTCGATCGAGAAGCCGTGACAACGTCGTCAATCAGTCCAAACCTCCAGAGTAGGCAAATTGTTCAGGAGGTGAATAGGATATTGACTCGGATAATTCACGGAGTTTCAACTAACATGGACGGAGTTCTGACTCATTCATCAGAGTGGTTAGCAATAATTTACATCTCCAACCAACTTACCGCAGTACTTGCTTTTGCTTAAAACTTCAAGCTTCAAGAGTACTCCTTGACCACGCAACACCATACGAAGCGTTGGTCCCCAAGTTCATGCAGCTTCACCGCAAGCGCGTATGCCTGTCTTACGTCGTGTCCGACATAGAAAGCGAGCTTGGAAAGTTGGAAATTGGCACAAGCTCAGCCAATTGAAGCCGTAGCGAACCGAACCGCCCTGGCCTTTCTGTCCTCCCAAGCCTTTGAAGTTACTTCACATACCTTCTGGCTATGTACTTATCATTCTCACCGTTGTTCGAGCCTTCAACGAGCAGTTTGTGTCAGCAGTCGAGGGCCAGCAGTCTAGGTTGGCAAATCATGTACGTTTGCTCACGAAGACACTACGAAATGGAATCAGAGGCCGATCTGACAATGATGTCCCTTCCAGAAACAAAGGTCACCGGGCGCCAGCCATAATTGTGCCTTGATCAAGATGGTCTGGTTGCACCGTTTGGGCACCACCAACGTCACCAGGCCAGGGTGGTATGGTCTACGCATTTTCCCTAGGTCATCGATGACTAATAAATCAAATAAATGACTCGACACTTTTGATCATGGAACCAATCGTAAATCCCTGGCTTTTTGGTGTAGCTTAGGTATTTGGTCGAACAATCAGGTTGCCCAGCAGGTATGAGCACCATAGAGCGCTTCATTTATCCCACCGTCCTATCCTTCTTGAATAGCATCATTTTTGAACTGCATTGTAACTGGAAGATCCCGTGGCTCGCATGTTGCTGTGTACACTCTACTTTCGTCAAATATGTGGGTCCATCGTCTATTCGAAGCAGCAGCAACGCTATTCCGAGCGTCAGAAGATCACCACGAGTCCAACAAGCGCCCGCGTATAAAGGGGCCCCTCTCTGGTGGCGCCTACACCCTCACCCTTTGCCTTGACAATTAGCAGCTCGGCTTATTGTACTCGAACAATGTCTCAAAACGCGTGCCGCCAATACGCAAACAACGGTCACTGCAGCTATGGAAACCGCTGTAAATTCCCTCATGTTGACTCTGGAGCCACTACGATTGTCGCTCAGGTAGCTTTATATCGTTCTAGTTGTTCATGTATGAAACCCATCCTCTATCAACAGCGACAGCCTCATCGTACTCGACCGCCTCGAAACCGAAGGAATATTAGTACAACTGCGAATATTGTTTCCCCTTCGGCACTCGAAGATTTCTTCGCTCAGTACTCCGACTTCACCTACGATCCATCGGAGTCGGCTTCACATGAATTCTATCGGTTATGCAAATTCAGACGCTGGGATCGATATAATCCGGAAAGACAAGATGCGCACGATGCCTTCAAAACCGCGCTCGTCATCCAGTTTAATAACATCTATGGCACGGATGCACACAGCCTATCTGCCTGGCGTGACCTCTGTGAAGTCATCGGAGTTGTTCCTATTCCAGAAGGTCTTGCAGCCTGCCGGAAGGTCAGAACATAGCTGTACATTATATTGCTATGCTTATCTTGCGCGTGCATTCCTTATTAACCTAGGCGGTGCGCGGCTCGCATGTCAATATTGTCGACTTGGTGGATGCAAAGGGTACTGGGAACACAATCACCAGATTTCCTTCGGAAGAAGAACTGAGTGCGTATACGAGGCAGGAAGGGAAATATTTTCCAAAAGAAAGCGCCTATGCTGGGGGATTACTTAAATATCTCCTGCGCCAAATCCTTGCGCATGAGGGCGTGGGGTATAGAGGAAATCGATTGATATCTTGATTCATTGCCACTTTTTTTACCTACACCAACAATCGATCTACGCTATTGTCAATTTTTCTGTACATGACATTCCAGTTTAGGTACTTTCAGACACTACCCTTGTATTGTGTACGCATATTCTCATATTCTCTTTGGCGATGTGTTCAAATATGCGTTTCTTGACTTGATAACCCAGCTGATTTACAATCCAAGAAGCCATTTAAGCCTTGATGATACGTTCAATTACTTCCTGACCAGCCAATGCTACTGGCCATCATTAAAGCGGCGAGCAATAACCTGGAGTGAAATCGGAGCACCGACGAATAACTCGGGTCATCTGGCAGAATGAGTGTAAGTGTGCCTCTCGTGTTTGAATGTATGATGGCTGATCAACCCACCGTAGAGAGAGCGATTGTGCTCGTCGGTCGGACTCATCGGACTAGGTAAATCTCTCCCGGGTAGTCAAGTAAGTTCCACACAGCCGTGTACCTAGAAAATTCGTCAGATACATAGAGCCAGTTAAGCTGGTTACTTGCCCCCAATACTTGGCAGTGTCGTGGAGACTTGCGACTCCTTGGAATGGCGGGTATAGAAGAACATCGCATCCTTGCTGAAGCCAATGATCTGAGGATCCACAGCGATATTTTTTTTAAAAATCGTAGTTCGAACCAGAAGCTGCGACAATATTGTCAATCAGCCTAAGTATGTAAACCTCCAGTACGCACTACGCAGGCAAATTGTTCGGAACGTGAATATTGATCTGGATAATTCACGGAGTTTCAACTTGAAGTTCAACATGGGCGGAGTCATCAGAGTGGGTAAAATGATTTGCATTCTGAGCTTTACAACCAACTTAAAGTTTCAAGAGTACTCCTTGACTACGCTAAACTATACGAAGCGTTAGTCTCCAAGTCCATGCAACTTCACCGCAAGCACTTATGCCTGTCGCATGTCGTGTCCGACATAGAAAGCGAACTGGGAAATCACAAGCTCAGCCAGTCAAAGTCGTAGCGAAGCGTAATGCCCTGGCCTTTAGGCCCTGAGCCTTTTGAACTTACTTCACATACCTTCTTGTTATCATTCTCACCGTCGTTCGAGCCTTCAACAAGCAGTTTGTGTCAGTGGTCGAGGGCCAGCAAATCCAGGTTGGTAAATCTTGTAAGTTTGCTCCGAAGGTACTATGAAATAGAATCAGAGACCGATCTGACAATGATGCTGCAGATCCCTTCCAGAAACACTAGCTTTTACAGGTCACTAGGGTGTCAGCCAGAATTGTAATGATCTCTATCACATCGTCCTATCATCCTTGAATAGAATCGTTTTCGAACTGCATAATAACTGGATGATCCCGTGGCTCACTGGCATATGTTGCTGTGTACAATCTACTTTCGTCAAATATGTGGGTCCATTGCTTATTCGAAGCAGCAGCAACGATGTTCTGCGCATTAGAAGATCACCACGAGCCCAACAAGCGCCCGCGTACAAAGGGCCTCGCGGCGCCCACACCTGCACCCTTTGTCTTGACTCAGGAGCATACCTAGCTTGTCGTGCTCGAACAATGTTTCGAAACGCGTGCCGCCAATATGCCAACAACGGTCACTGCAGCTATGAAATTCGTTCTAAACTCTCTCATGTTAACACTAGAGCCACTACGACTGTCGCTCAGGTGCGCTTTATACCGTTCTTAGTTCGTGCATGAAACTTATACTCTATCAACAGCAACAGCCTCATTGCACTCGACCGGCTCGAAGCCGAAACCGAACCGCTGTGAATATCACGTCCTCTTCGGCACTCCCAGGTTTCTTCGCTCAGTACTCCAACTTCAACTACAACGCATCTGAGTCGGCTTCACATGAATTCTATCGGCTATGCAAATTCAATCGCTGGCAGCGAGATGATCCGGAAAGACAAGATGCGCACGACGCCTTTAAGACCGCGCTCGCCATCCAGTTTAATAATATCTATGGCACGGATGAACACAGCCTGTCTGCCTGGCGTGACCTCTGTGAAGTCATCGGAGTTGTTCCTATTCCAGAAGGTCTTGCAGCCTGCCGGAAGGTCAGAACATAGCTTTACATTCTATTGCTATGCTTATCATGGGTGTGCATTCCTTATTAAACTACGCGGTGCGCGGCTCACATGTCAATCTTGTCGACTTGGTGGGTGCAAAGGGTACTGGTACAGTCCCCAGATTCCGCTCGGAAAGAGAGCTTAGTGCGTATACGAAGCTGACAAAGAAATATTTTCCAAAAAAAAGCGCATATACTGGGGGATTGCTTAAATTTCTCCTTCGTAAAATCATTGCTGCGTGAGGCATGTCGGCAACCAATCGATATCTTGAAAGTTCACTACCAGCCATTTCAATTTATACAACTTGTATACAACCACCATTTTACGCTATTGACAATCTCGTCCGCACACGACATTCCCGTTTAGGCATTGCTCTTGTATTGTGTATGCATACTCTCATTGGCGACGCTGTTCGTCTGCATTTCTTGACTTGATAACCAAACTGATTTACAATCCAAGGAACTATTTAAGCCTTGATGATACGTTCAATTACTTCCTGACCAGCCAATGCTAGGCCATCATTGAAGCGGCGAGCAATAACCTGGAGTGAAATCGGAGCACCGACGAATAACTCGGGATCATCTAGTAGAACGAGCGTAAGTGTGCCTCTCGTATTTAAAAGCAAGATTGCCGATCAACTCACAGAGAGAGCGATTGTACTCGTCGGTCGGACTCATCGGACTAGGTAAATCTCTCGGGATATCGACGGAAGGATCGACTTTCAGCCCAGTCGGGAATATGACGCCCGGGTAGTCAAGTAAGTTCCATACAGCCGTGTACCTAGAAAATCCGTCAGATACATAGAACCAGTTATGCTGGTTACTTGCCCCCAATATTTGGCGGTGTCGTGGAGACTTGCGACTCCATGGAACGGCGGACATAGAAGAACATCGCATCCCTGCTGACGCCAATGGTCAGAGTATGCGCGACGATACCTATTTCTTTTATCGTGTAGCTGATGAACAAGGTCTCCGATTCAATTTAGGGATAGCCGTGGAAGCTGACTGGCACGTACCGCCCACATCGCGAGCGCGTCATGGTCTTTGACATATGGAGGACTAGTAACCCACTCTGAAAGCGGTAAAATGTTCTCCCCCCCTTCCTTCATGAGACGCCGGGCAGTTCTTGCACCATCTTCAAAATACATGGGACGCTAGCAGATGAATAAAATTGATCAGACCTAATGAATAATGTAGACATTAGAACATACAATTATACTCATCCCTTCGTCATGTTTGTATGGTTGGTAGTCAATTACTTCAATATTCGAAGAAGCCCCGAGCTTCTGTTTCGCAAGCTCAAGAGCTCGAAGCATCGGTGGATGAGGCATTACTACATTGTCGTGCATCATGATACCGACGCGAAGGACCCTTTTGCTAAGGTCGGGGATTGTGACAGGGAAAGGCATAAGGGAGGGGTCGCGGATATGTGGCCTAGTGCTAAGAACAGCTTGAAGAAAGAGGCGTATATCGCGAGATGAACTGCACATTGGTCCAGTGGATGTGACATAGCCATCATGACCCCGTTGACTGAAGAGGTGTTTTAAACTCGTTAGTCACATACATAGTATCAAAGTGAGGTGCTTACTATGCAAGATAACCAAAGGTTGGCATTCGTTTACAAGAAGGACGGATGCCATATAAACCACAATGAGCGCACGGCGCTCGAATTGATCCCCCACCGTCTCTTTAGACCACATATCAGCATGACGGAATTAGAACACCAACATGTTAGAACCCACGTGCCAACACCCATACAAGATCCTTTCATCGCAACTAGTGCTGACTCCCCTCCAGACGAGCCTCCTGGGGTAAGATTGGAATTGTACGGATTGAGCTACCGGTGTAAAGAGGTTCACTGATAATTTCGAAATGGATAAATCTATGTTCCACTTACAGTACGTCCATACAAGGACTGCGTTTCGAGATGTTGCAGCGTTTGCGGCTGATTTGTCTTAACATAAAACACTGCATAGGAACGATTCAAATAGTGTAACTTGCATGGAACATGATGGTACATACCGGCCCCCAAACTGCGTAGGGCTCGTGTCATATCACAATCATCAGACGAGATCTCAACGGTGGCCAGAAAACCGGCCGAACCCCAACGTCCCTTGATAGGGATGTGTTCCTTTCCGAGAGCGGTCAAGTTTGTTATCTGCCAGGTGATAGAATAGCACCACACCTTGATCGATATTGGAAGGCCATGGAGTGGTCCAATTACTTTTCCTTCTCGTTTGTAATACTCATCTAATTCCCGGGCCTGTTGAATGCCCTCCTCCAAGAAGAAATCCGTGACGCATGCAGTGACTTGATGTGCGATCGCCGCACGCTTACCGAACGCCGTCACAGCTTCAACCGCTGTGAGCTCACCGGACGCAATCTTTTCACAAACGGCGGTGGCGTCCAGTTCTGTGATAGCTAATTCCTCGGGGGTGAGTAATCCACACGAGGTTGGTATGCCAGTGACATCGAGGGGGAGATTATCGACTATCGCTGAAGGCAGCCGTAAATTGGATGGGATCTGCGCATCGAGACGATCTTTGTAGGCTTGGGCTTTGGCGGTAAATGCTGCATCGCCAGTGATACCTTGAGTTTTCACTTTGAAAGACATGAGTCGCTACTAGTTGAAGATAACCAGTGAAAATGATACGTCGTCTGCGGGAGAGAACGCGAGGACTGGGTTCTATGAATGTTCGACAATGGTCATGGGATACATCCTATCTTATCTTCACAGTTGAAATAAAAATAACTCACAGAGATGTGTTCAATATGACGGGATGTGGGGTTTCTCAGAGTGCGATCGCGAATCATAGAGCTGCTGGAATTATATATTATAGCGAGAATGTCGAGAAATTCATTTCCGAAGCACGCTGGCCGCTAAATTCTTTGTTCTGCGACTTTGTAGTGAGCTTTTTGCCAGCACAATAATGTTAGGCTCTCGATTTACCAACCTGGAGTGGGATAGATGGTGTCAATACTTCTCGATCGCGCATTTGTTAGGGAGGGTCTTATAAGCCGAACTGTGAGACGCAAGGTCTGCATACTTTTGCTGATTCTTGCCATGGCATCGAATCAAGGACATCCAGGAATTGGACAATTCGCGCGATGAAAAGGTCGGTTGTGGCCACGTGGTTCAGACTCGACGAAGCGCCAGTGAGTTCTCTCAGGCTCACTAGCGCTTAACGCTGAATAACGGGAGGAGAACATGATGCAAAGTTTGAATCCATTTATCACCAAGTCTCTACCCCCTTGACATGTTCAGATTATTGTCACGACGTCTGACTCAACGAACAAAACTGGGTCTTGCATTGGGAACCTCGGGCGTGTTTTACTGTCTCCATACAACACGAATATTACATCTTGATGTCCAGGAACCTTCGTTACCAACCTCGCTGAACGATCATGAAAAGGACATAAAGCTTCTGTTATCGCAGCTTTCGAATTCGAATAGGCTACGCGAACGTGAACAGTCAACTATTGTGGAAGACAAGGCTTCAGGCATTGCTCGATACGACGTGTCACAGATTTCTAGGTGCGGTGCGGTTCCTGTTTTGGTTCTTTTGCGTATCTACAATCATGAAAGAGGAAGAGTGTTATCACGTTAAGATGACCGAAAGATGAAATTTCTTGCCTTACTTCCATCAACTTGAGACCTGCTAGAACTTCACTCATCATCTTTACCCCGGTATTCGTTTAGTAACTTTCCATGCGAGGACGATCATGGCGGAATCGTTGTTCCAACTCCCTCGAGCCATTGGTCTTTTTTTGCTGTCTTCGACGGTCACAACGGTTGGGAAACCAGTCGATGGCTCAGTCAGAATCTTATACCTGCGGTGATCGGAGCACTGGCCGATACCTACTCCCAGTACTTGCGTGACCACGACATCGATGGCGCTGAACCTTTTCCCTGTCCATCGCCGGAGGTCATTGACAAAACCCTCAAGGACACCTTCCTGCGTCTGGACGATGATATCGTCAATGCACCACTCGAACGCGTATTTTCATCCCCTTCACGGGAAGCTGCCATTCGCCTCCTCACACCTGCTTATGCCGGATCATGTGCAATCCTTGGATTCTACGATTCTCAAACGCGTCTTCTTCGGATCGCTCTTACAGGTGATTCGCGTGCTGTGCTCGGAAGGCGAACAGTCGACGACAGCGGGAAAGTAACCTATGCTGTCCAAGTTCTCTCGCACGATCAGAATGGAGACAACGAAAGCGAAGTTTCACGCTTATACGCAGAGCATCCTGGTGAGGCCGACCTCACGAAAGGAAATCGTGTCATGGGCTGGGGTTTGTCGCGTGCGTTTGGAGACGCACGAATGAAGTGGTCACTGATTATTCAAGACCGCTTGTTGCAATATCTCGGGCGAACGCCGTACAAGAATGTCCTCACCCCGCCTTATTTCACTGCAGAACCTGTGATCACAACCACCGAAATCAAACCAGGAGATATTCTGATCCTTGCCAGTGACGGGCTGTGGGAATGCCTTACCAACGAGGAGGCAGTTGGCCTCGCGGGTCTTTGGACTACGAGCAATGGCAACAAGAGACCCTTGAATTCGGAAGGAGGTTATGCCCCCGAAGATTTACCCGTCATTCTTGGAAATGATACCACGACACGATATTCCCAATGGCGTGCGCCAAAGAAATTTACGGTTGCTGATTCGAACGCAGCCACGCATCTCATTCGAAATGCTATCGGAGGCGCTGATACCGACTTGACCGCTGCTCTGCTTAGTATTAACTCTCCCCGATCACGATCTTATGTGTGAGTCTACGATTTTGCCAGCTGATTCGTCACTGACAAAGTTTTGATCAATAGAGATGACATAACCGCAATGGTGGTCTTTTTTGATGACGAGTAGTGATTGAGGCAGCGCGGAATTTCGAGTTGCTACTATGTATAATGCTAGCTTGATAACTGACACGGAGCTTTCAGCTAATTTACTATGTTTTTAGCCATCTCGCGAACCCGATTCCATGAATATTGGAACAAATGGCAAAGAGACGTCTGATTCAAAGTTGCTCGTGATATCTCTTGTGTTTGAAAATTGACCACATTCATGTAGTGGAGGAATTGCTTCGTATCCGACACACATCACGATTTCACTTGGCTGGAAGGTCTATGTATGTTTATACATTTCAGTGCAAATTGATGGTCAAGTAAAGTCAAGTTTTGCTCAGCTCAGCGGCCAGTATCGACAAGAAAATTTGGCTCATATCAAGACTTGATAATCCGCTCAATGATCTCTTGCGCAGCCAGGACCAGCCCATCTTCAAATCGGCGACCGATAACTTGAAGAGATATTGGTGCCCCAACGAAGATGTCGGGGTCATCTAGACGAACCGAATCAGTTGCTAGGCATGCACATTAGCTGAGTCCAAGATTAAAAGCGTACAGAGTGAATGGTTATAAGCATCTGATTCGCTCATTGGACTGGGCGTCTCCTGGATAACATCCACTGATGGATCCGCTTTGAGCCCGCTAGGGAATACCACCCCTGGGTAGTCGAGAATGTTCCAGATTGCTGTATAGCTGGAACGCGTTGGTCACCGTCAATCAATATCGAGAAGGGGACATGGGGATGACGTACTCACCCCCAATATTTTGCTGTATCATGGCGACTTGCAGTTCCGTGGAATGGAGGACACAGAAGAACATCGCAACCTTGCTCACGCCAATGATCCGAATAACCACGGCGGAGTGTGTCTCGTCGATCATGCAGCTACTCCACGGTAAGGTCCCGGGATTATCCAAGTTCTCAGCTTACTAACCTTCCACACGTCGATTGCGGTGCATTCCTTCACATAGGGCGGACTAATAACCCATTCCGAGAGGGGATGGATATCCTCACCACCTTCCTCCAGGAGACCCCGAACGGTTTTCCCGCCGTCTTCAAAATACATCGCACGCTGTATGTAGGGCGATAATTGGAATGCGATGAAGGTTGGCTGATGAACTTACGACAATGCCATATCCCTCTTCGTGTTTATAAGGAATATAATCAATGACTTCAACTTCAGATGAGGCTTCGAGTTTCGCTTTTGCAAGCCGAAGAGCCCGAAGCATCGGAGGGTGGGGCATCACCACACCATCGTGCATCATCACGCCGACCCGAAGTTTCTTCTGGACACCAGTAAGATCGGGGATGGTCAGTTGAACTGGGATAAGGCTGGGATCTACGAGTGCAGGCCGAGTCCCGTATACCGCACGGAGGAGTAGTCTGAGGTCTCGAGCAGAGTTACACATAGGTCCAGTAGATGTTGCGTATCCATCTTGCCCTATTTGACTACCAAACCTTAGCAACCTCGTTTATATAGATGGAGTAGAACGACCTACTATGAGATATAGTCACCCGTTGGTAGCGTGTAGCAAGTGGGGCGGACACCGTAAATTCCACAGTGTGCGGAGGGACAACGGATAGAGCCTCCACCGTCACTTGAAGTTGCTATGTTTAGTCCCGAATGCTTGGCTGAGTATATATATCAAAAACTTACGTCCCAATTCCCATTGGTGATCCCTTCATCGCGACAAGCGCTGATTCTCCGCCGGACGATCCGCCAGGAGACAGATCAGTGTTATGAGGATTAAGCTGAGAGAACTTCTGATTAGATCAATTAATTGCGGAATGATAGTATGTTTTACCGTTCGCCCATAACATGATTGCGATTCGAGGTGCATTATAGTCTGTGGCTGATTTGTCTTCACATAGAAGACTTTATGCGAGCATCAGCGAGTGCGATAATCTTCGACAACACAGGACGACCAAACCTGCACCAAGCCGCCTTAGAATCCTTGTCATATCACAATCATCCGGTGATATTTTCGTGTTTACTATGAATCCCCCCGATCCCCAGTGGCCCTTCACAGGGATATGGTCCTGGACCGAGCATAGATGGATATCTGACCAATTCAACTATCTGGGTGAGATTACCTTGATCGAGATCGGAAGCCCGTGGAGGGGCCCAATGACTTTCCCCTCTCGCTGATAATATTCGTCCAATTCCTTAGCACGCTCAATGCCCTCGTCCAAAAAGAAATCCGTCAAACATGCTGTGACTTGATGCGCGATAGCAGCGCGCCTTCCAAACGCAGTCACCGTTTCGACTGCACTCAACTCCCCCTTGGCGATTTTTTCGCAAATAGCAGTCGCATCCAGTTCGGTGACAGCGAGTTCGAAGGGCGTGAGCAGGCCACAAGTTACTGGCACATTTGTTACGTCCAGTGGAAGATTGTCGAGATATGACTGGGAAAGACGTAGCGATGCGGGGATCTGAGCATTGAGGCGATCTCTCAAGGCCTGTGCTCGTTGGGTGTAGGAGGCATTACCTGTGACGCCTTGAATTTTTGCACTGAAGGTCATGATTGCTATGATAAGAGAAGATGTCGTTAGCGACTCAAAGGAATAATATCTCACCTTTAAGGTCCGTGGGATGAACACATGAACCTCTCGGGACGGGAATTAAAGTGTAAAAATACACGTATTTAGTGTCATTTGATGCATATTGAATTCTGCTTGTCCTCGCTCGCATTACGGTCATAGAACCATGTGATCTCATCCGAGTCGGAAGTTTGATCACACTGGGGATTTTCATCGAGAACAGATTAATAGGAAATCGCACAAAAACCAGTTTGTCATCGTATTGGGGATGATAACAATGCGAAGGTTGCATAATCTAAAGTATTTCTTAGTTCAGTTTCTTATATAAGGGGATAGTAGAACGAAAGGATTGAAAGGTACGAGGATTGGACACAAAGACTCACCAAGTAACCACGCCGTTCCAATCAATTCATGCTAAAAGTAAGCCAAGAGAAACCTTATTGTTCGACCCATAATGCCTCCAGTAAAGGCGACATTTGCAGAAGAGTATATGAACGAGAGAGCACATCATTGATCAGGACCGTAATCCTTGTGCCATGGATGTCAGAAATATACGTTGATCAAGATCAAGCAAGTGTGCTCGTGAAAACAAAAGTCGGAGTTGGGTTTTCAGTGTCTTGTATCGATGCTGATAATTTGACTGCATGTTACCACCAAGAAGGACCAAGAAGGACTCAGAAATCATAAGTATTCGAGATGAAGCCTAGGTTGATAAACTGGGTTGCTGTGAATGACATTGGTAAAAACATCTGCTCGGAATTATTGAATGATTTTGTTGGGATTGGCGTATCATAATTACTAACATGAAGTAGGATAAACTTTGAATATCATGATGATGATTTGCATGTTGTCCTTTCAAGTTGGTCGAGTGTGATGTTGAGAAAACCACTGTGGCCATGTCTAAATCGCGGCGTTATTACGCGAGACGCACGTGGTGTAAATTCTGGGGTTCCTGTCCTAGCAGTGGCACGCCAGTCCCCTCTTATTTGACACTTATCATGCAAAAATTTCGAGTTCCTTGAGTCCCGTTGTTACTAGTCCTTGCAGGCGGCCCCTGGACATGGATCCTGATTTCAAAGTCACATCCCATCACCAGTCAGTGCTCGAGGATCCATTCACCGGGCGCGTTTCTAGTAAGTACAAGCACAGTCTGTCTGCACGGTGCGCATCACATGTAAGCACATGATGATTGATATTCACAGATATCAACAACACTCAGGTAGACTCAGAGGATGAATTGGATGAATTGCTGAGTGCGATCACACCTCCCCCAGTCAAATGCGAGGACATTTGGTTTGACGATGGTAATATTATCTTGCATATCAATAACACCATCTTTCGAGTACACAAATCTGTTCTCGTAAAACACTCCAGCGTCTGGAAAACCATGGCCTCCTTGCCACAGTCCGGACACAGTGGTGCGAGATCGATATCTATCGTTGCGCTGCATGATGATGTGCAAGACATGAAGGAACTATTGATGGTCTTCTATAATCCTTTGTAAGCGGTCTCTCAAATGTTGACATTTCAATAACGAACGTCAGATCAATTTGACATTCATCATTTGTTCAGATACTTTATGTACTCACGGGATTCCTTTCGATTCCTCGCGGGCATTTTACGCCTGAGCACAAAATATGACATTCCTCATCTACAAAATGAATCAACTGTCGAATTGCAGCGTGTATATCCAAGGCATTTGAAGGATTTTGATTGCCTCAACCAAACATCATCCACCCCCGAAGCTGATGCTACCATTTCTGCCCGAACTCGTGCGTGGGCAGAAAATTACGCCATCGAAGCTGTTAATTTGGCTCGCGAAACTTCCTGCATGACGATCCTACCCTGTGCGCTCTACCACTGCGCTCGACTTCCAGTCGAAACTATCATATGCGGCACTAGCAAAGCACGGCTTCCACCAGAAGACGTCGATACATGTATGCTAGGACGAGAAACCCTTTTGAGGATGCAGCGTGAATCTACCCATCCTTTCCTATACACGCTGCCCCCAGTCCAAGCGACAGGGAAATATCCATCGTGCTCGGATGGGGCATGTGTAAGAGGTGGCCACAAGACATTGTTGCGCTACATTATGGACGAGATGTATTTCACTACACCTATTGCACTGGAGAAGTTTACGAAGTGGTTAGATGTTGGGCGATGTATCAGCTGTGCTGCTCCTCTGCAAGCCGCGCATTTGAAGGCGAGAGAGGTGGTTTGGGAGGAGCTGCCAAATGTCTTCGGACTGGGGGTTTGGGAGGATCTTAAGGGGGAGGATCCATGCACCGACGAATGAGTGTTGGCGTTGTTAACCCGGGTTCCAGTAGGTCAACGACGTGCAGAACTATCTACTTCACAATCCAGTGTACAGGCACAAAATAATGTATGTTCTTTAATCCTATGCTATGTTTCTTTTATGTTCACGAATCATTAATCACTGGGAATTCCTTCAGAACAATTCCTTCCATCGCTTTGAACACGTCATTTGACAACTCTACCGGTTCTCCAGTTTGATAATGGGCATGAATTTTCCGATTTATTCTTTGAAAGTCGAGCTGGATTGAGTAACTGAACACTGTCTGACATCGCTCTACAGTGGACTTGACCCAAGCATGATCGAATGGATGGTTTATGATCTCTGGCAGCCACTCTCGTATTGCAGAGAAAAGAAGACAAGCACCCAGAAGAAAGATTCCGAACCATGTTGATAGAGATATTTACTTAGGACCCGGTATAGAAAGAAGCTCGATCGGTTCGCAGCCAGATCGTGGTCTATCAAAATATTAACCGAGTCGTCTTTCTTTTGGGGTTAGTGTGCGATAGCAGCGCGCTTTCCAAACGCACCGTTTCCACTGCACTCAGCTCCCCCTTGGCGATCTTTTCGCAAATAGCAGTCGCATCCAGTTCGGTGATAGCGAGTTCGGTGGACGTCAGCAGGCCACAAATGGCTGGCACATTGGTTACGTCCAGTGGAAGATTGTCGAAATATGTCTGGGAAAGGCGCAACGATCCGGTATTCTGAGCGTTGAGGCGATCTCTCAAGGCCTGTGCTCATTGGGTGTAGGAGGCGTTGCCTGTGACACCTTGAATTTTCGCACTGAAGGTCATGATTGCTATGATAAGAGAAGACGTCGTTATCGACTCGAAGGAATAGTATCTTACCTTGAGATCCGTGGGATGAACAGATGAACCTCTTGGGACGGGAAATAAAGTATAAAATATACATATTTAGTGTCGTTTGATGTATATTGAATTCCGCTTGTCCTCGCTCGCATTACGGTCATAGAACCATGTGATCTCATCCGAGTCGGAAGTTTGATCACACCAATCGAGAATAGATTCATGGGAAATCGCAAAGACCACTTTGTTATCGTATTGGGGACAATCAAAATGTGAAGCTTGCATATCTAGTGAGTTTATTGGTTCAGTTTCTTATATGCATGGTCATAATGAAATAGTGCAGCAACCGACAGGTACGAGGATTGGATACAAAGACTCACCAACATACGCCTTTTCAATCATTTTATGCTAAAAGTAAGGCTAGAGAAGCCTGTGGGCAGCATTGTTCGATTCATGATGCCTCGAGAAAAAACGAGATTTGCAGAAGAATGTATACATGCAACAGGGAATCATTAAATCTTATTGATCAAGATCATAATAGTTGTCACTGACAGACACACATCGATTCAGATCAAACGAGTAGGAGGGTGAAAATAATCGAAGTCGGGTTTTTGAGTGGTTTGTATCGGTGCCGATTTCAACTGTTCCAACATGATGTGAAAACCAAGACGGACTCGGAGAAATATTCGAGATGAAGTTGAAATACTGGGTTGCTGTTAAGGGCACGATCGATAAAAACATCGACTCGGAATTGTTTGGTTTTGCTGAGATTAGTGTATAACAATCATGTGAAGCACGACGTAGGGTGACAGCGCGGTCTCATCGCTAGTTATTCTTTCAAGTCCGTCGATATCGTGAACTTCAAAGGTTGAAAACAGACGACCATGTTTTGTTTTGTTGACTTCAAGGCAGTTGTCATGATTGTCATGATTACGCGAGACGCACGTGGCTCACAGGGTCACTAGCACTGTCGTCACTTTGTTCACCTCTATAGCCCCTTACCCAACTTACACTCAAGTGAACTCCTCAAGAGAAATTTCGAGTTTTCGGTATTGATCCGCTAGTACACAGCCTTACGACCTCCCGAATCGTGATTTACGGATGTCACATCCTGCTACATTCCATCGCCAGCTAGTGCTCCAGAATTCATCTACTAATACCGAGAGTAAGTACGGACAGAACCTTTCTGCAGTGCGTATCGCATTTAATCACATGTGTATTGATGTGTCTCTTCAGACCTCAGCAACACTGGAGCAAACCAAAAGGATGACTTGGATGAATTGCTGGGTGCGATCACACCTCCCCCATTAAAATGCGAGGACATTTGGTTCGATGATGGCAACATTATCCTGCATGTCGATAATACCATCTTTCGAGTACATAAATCTATTCTCGTAAAACATTCCAGCATCTGGAAAACTATGGCCTCCTTGCCACAACCCGGCCACAGTGACGTCAAAACCATATCCTGTGTTGTGCTGCACGATAATGTACAAGACGTGAAGAAGCTCCTGATGGTCTTTTACAATCCATTGTAAGTAGTACCTCAAGCCGGTGACATTCCGATGGCGAACACCAGCTTTGCCTGACATTCACCATTTATTCAGATATTTTATGTACTCGCTGAATTCCTTCCAATTTCTCGCAAGCATCTTGCGCATGAGTACAAAATATGACATTGCTCATCTACGAGCTGCAGCAAGTGCAGAATTGCGGCGCGCATATCCAAGGCGTTTGGGGGATTTTGATGATAATGACTTCGATTTGAAGAACAAGCTAGTTTTTCAAGTTGATCAAAACCGCGAGGACAAATCTACTGTTCCCGCTTCCGCTCAAACTCGTATATGGGCTGAACGTTTTGCTATCGAAGCGGTCAATTTGGCCCGCGAAACTTCCCTCACGGTAATCTTACCTTGTGCGCTCTACTACTGTGCCCGTCTCCCAATTGAAACCATTGTGCGCGGCACAAGCAACGCACGACTCTCACCAGAAGATGTCAACACATGCATGCTGGGGCGAGAGATCCTTTTGAAGAAGCAGCGTGAATTAACACACCCCTTCTTATACACACTGCCCCCACTTAGATCGTCTGGGAAATATCCAACGCCGTGCTCAGACGGGACGTGCGTGATGGGCGGATACAAGCCATTGTTGAGTTACATTCTTGACGAGATGACTGTCACCAAACCTATTGCACTGGAAAGGTTTATGAAGTGGTCAAACATTGGACGGTGTATAATGTGTGCTATCCCTCTGGAATCCGCGCATTTGAGGAAGAGGGAGGTGATCTGGGAGGAGCTGCCAAATATCTTTGGATTGGGTGTTTGGAAGGACCTTGATGGATGAGTGAGGTCACTCAAATTCCAGTAGGTCAATTACGTGCAGAACTATCTAGTGTACAAACACAAAATAATGTATGTTCTTCGGTCCTATGTATGCTGTGTTTCTGGTACGTTCACGAGTCATTAATAATTAATCATTGGGAGTTCTTTCAGGACAATTTCTTCCATCACTTTGAACACATCATCCGGCACCTCTGCCGGTTCTTCAGCTTGATAATGAACCCAAATTTTCCGGCTTATTCTTTGGAAATCGAGCTTGAGTGAGTAATCGAACACTATGTTCCATAGTTTTCTGTTTGAAGAGGCAACCACAGGCGTGAATGTCGCAATGTGGTTGAAGAAGTCGTTTTTTTTCTCGCGACTCCGCTCAACAGTAGACTTGACCCAATCATGATCTAATGGACGGTCTATGAAGATTCTCTGGCGGCCATTCTTGTATTGCAGAGAAAAGAAAACAAGCACCCAAAAGAAAGATTCCAGACCATGGCGATAGAGACGTTTAGGTCTCGGTGTAAAAAGAAGCTCGATCGCCATGTATGATGGTGAGCCTACCCGCTGGCCGCCTTCCTTACATTGATCGTTCTCAGCCAAATCGTGGTCTACCAAAACGCCAACTGGGTCGTCTTTCTTGTTCATGTAGAACATGAGGTTGATAAGGCTGATATCGGCGTGACGAACGCCGTTGTCCCAACTTTGTTTATGGCCTGGAAGAATGGTAAAGCGTGTGGACCATGGATGCTGGCATGCGTTGCTCACTTAACACACACCGCCACCACACCTTCGCGAATTGATCACTATGGAGCTGGGTTGCTCGACGAAGTGCGGGGGCCATCGTGGCGTTGAAGTGGATTTTCTCATTCAAGCCTTCGAATCGTTGCAGTTCAGCGATATTTAGTGCTTTCCTGATCGAAGCCGTCGTATCCTCGAATTCAAAGCCAGTACCGAAGACAGGAACGTACCTCTCACTGTTATCGACTGCAGCCGTCATGTATTCGACTGCCGAGTCATTGTGTGCGGTAAAGGGGCTGAGTAACATGTATGTTCCACATCAGGGATTGTGTCTCACCGTTGTATTGCGCTGTATTGCGTTATAAGCCATTGCAAGGTTATATAACGCTCTCGTAATTTCGGAAAAATGCAGCTACAAAGTCATATAATTGCTGACAACGGACAAACCCAATCCCTGATGCAAGTCAGAAACCTTGTTCTCTGAGGAATAATGTGCTTTATACCTTTACCGTTGGGTTTCCGCATGTTTGTCGCATTTTCTGCCATAAGGAATCCATGTGCGAGACGGATCTTGCCCGCCAGCCCAGGTTTCATCTTTGTGACCAGAAATGTTTTTAGCCGAGTCATCGCGGTGAGCATTGGTTTGTCTGAACAACTTGTCCTTACATATATCCTTACATATAAGTCACCTTAACTCATCTCGCTTCCTCGGGATCACAAGTCAAGGTATAGGGGTCACAGTTCACGGAGTGACCTTGCAAGCAGTTTTCCGAGCAGTTGTTTTGATTTCGAGATTAGGCATGGTGGATATTTCTAGGTGAAGTTAGTTTCTCGCTTTCTCGACGTAGACCGGAACAAACATACATACCGTCAGCCAACTTGAAAACCGTCCTCACGATACATGAGAGATTGAGGAATACTGAGAGTTCGGGAAACCTCACGCGAACGCCGGACTTTCATGGTAATATAGGTCACGCTGGTGCCAAGAACCACGTGGGCCCATCATTGTCTTCAAGTTGACGTCTGCTTCAATGCTTTACATCGTTGCATAAAAATACCAATATCCCTCTCAAGCGACCGATTTCGTATTGCAGACAAAAGAAAGCGAGCACCTGGAGGAGGGGTTCCAGGTCGTGGCGATCATCGAGGTATTTGACTTGCCCCTTTAACCCGGTGAACCCAGTGGAACCAGAAGCTCAAGCGCCATGTATGCCAGTGACAGTGCGCCTATCCGTTCGCTGCCTTTCCAGTTTTCCTGGTTACTCGAAGCCAAATCGTGGTCATTCAGAACGCGGTCCAGATCGCCTTTGTCGTTTGTGTAGTACACAAGGTTACGATTTAGGCCGATAACACGGTGATGAATTACATTATCCCAAAGCTCTTGATGGGCTAAATCAGTGAGGGTAAGTGGCGAAGGTACTGGTGGTGCCATGATATAATAGACTGCTCACTTAACACACACATGGCCACCATATTTCACGAAGGGTTGCCTTCTAGTTTGACACATGGTGTTTTCCTGAGCACACTCGTATCCTCAATATTACATTTAGCCCGACAGCTGGGGAACATACCTCTTCAGTCATCGACTGCAGTCTTCATGGGCACAGCGACATGTCACGAACTGACCTTCGTTTACGTACTTTATATTTTCATTTCAGCACCTTTGCCGCGTTTTCTGCCGTAAGGCATTCGTGCGTCAAAAGAACCGAAGAGGGTCGCGAATGGAGTTGCAGACGACGGAGATCATGAGCGTCCTTCTGAACCAGAGCAACCTACCTTAATTAACATAACTGAAGCGGAGGGACACCGATGCACGAACAATAGATATAAATTTCGAGTTGGTACAGCGTTGTACAATTTATTAAATAAGCACCATATGCTAAAGTCTACAGAGAACCTATAGTTTTTAGGCGAGAGTCAACCACTCAGTAATCAGCGAGCCAAGGTTGACCGTTCCCAAGCCAGTGACGGGATCCCATCCAGCAGCGGCGCTGAAGCCATTCGTACCACATCCTGGGTTGTTGCCAGATTTGATGTCATGGAACGATTTGGCGAACTTGGAGGAGTAAAGCTATAAAGAAAATCATGGTGAATCAACAGGGGATGTAGGTAGGGACGATGGTCAAGCGTACAGTAGGGTTAATGAATCCTATGGGTTTCTTGCCCTTGGCAATACGAGCATCGTTGACCAGCGCGAGCATAGCTGCCATGACAGGAGCAGAGGCTGACGTTCCATAAGTTGGCGTAAACTTACCAACGACCTACGAGAATTGTCAGTTACGACTTCGGTTACGCATAACCACCAACTTACCGCGACAGCATAGTGAGCACCATTAGCAGCCAGATCAGGGTATGCACGCTATAGGTTGTCAGGTCGCAATTAGCATCCATTCAATTCAACAACGAAAAAAGAAGTACTCACCCCGGTGATGTTGTAGGTGCCAGCAGGGTATTTGGGAGCATGGCTCTTTAGGTATGCAGAGACGGCAGACTTTTGGTAAGCAGGCACTTTGAAGTAGTTGCTGAATCCACCGCCGGATTGGATATGGTCCTTGCATGCGATCTCAGGGTCTGTGACGCTGCCGCCGGCCTTGATCTGAGTTGCCCCGACGGCGGTGACGAAGGGGCATGTACCAGGGAAGGTGGGGTTGAAGCGTGTTCCGTTGGCGACTTGGGCACCTTTGTACACGTCATATCATGGGGATTAGAATTGAATCTTGCGCAGGTGAAAGAAAAAGTGTGATTCACCCTTAGAATCCAAGCACATTCCACGGTTACCTTCGACGCCGCTGTCACCCGTGCCAGAGACGAAGGTCACACCCATCAAGCCGAGTTTCCCGTACTCCAAGCATTGGCGGGCGGCGTATTTGGCGGAGAGATCAGCCTCATTGTATCCATAAGACGATGAGATGACGTTTGCGGGCTTGTATGCACCGCACTGCGCTTTGCCTGATGCAGAAGGATATGAATGTATGAATCCCGATATATGATGTGGACAGAAGATGGAATATGGGCTGACCGGTGTATCCTCCTTTGGCCGTGTCGGGGTAGATGGCGTCGTAGTTACTGTCATCGCCACCTGCGAATTTACAATACGAGGCATCCAGTGCATCCAAAAAGTTGTTGAACGAGGCACCTGATTGAGATATGTACAAAATTAACACCAACCCCAAGAAATTGCTGATCCGTTGCGGCTTACCTTCAACGAGATCACCAACTTGGTATACCGTCACGTTTTGTTTGGTAGTCAACAGCGCACTGGAGTATTCGATGTCGACGGAAGCCTCGGAATCATATTCGAATGACCTGTTTGTCGTTTGGACAACACCTGTACGTATTTTTATCAGAAAACCGAGACCAACCACAAAACGAGCAACCCACCTCCATCGATTGAAACCAACTTGGGCGGTTTGCCGGCCCATCCGGTGTTAAACTTCTTGGCGAACATGTCGAGATCGCTCTGGAGGAAGCCAGCTGGGGTGTATTGCACTACACGCAAGATATCCCTGACATCAGAAAACGGAAAACAAAAGCTCAAGACGTCACATACCAACTGCAAAGCTGTTCTTGCTTCCGGCAACAGGGGTGTACTTGATGTTGTACAGCGCCTTCAAGCAGTCGGGAGTGATAGTAGTGTGGCAGTCTTTGAGGTCGTTGGTGAAGCTGGTGTCTGGGATCGTCTCACCAGTGGTCTTGGGGCCGAAAGCACTGTCGCCGGCAAGGCCAATGTCGCCGGGGATCTCACGTTTGGAGAGCACGGCGTCGAAATGAATGGTAGGCGTAACAAAATCAACGTGGGGAGCAACATGGGCGGGGAGGTGGTAGTGATCGCAAGCTATATGATGTGTGAATTGAGCCACAACGTGGACAGCGACATAAGAAGCATACCGAGGTGCTCCTTGCCAGACTCGTGGGCGTAAACATGATAATTGGTATTCAACAAATTCTCAGCTTCCTGGATATTGGACGTAACCTCAACCCAGCTCCCGCTAGGCGACATCTTGATCCGCTCAGGCCCGACACCGCTGCCCATGAGCCACGCATATACCGCGTCGATTGACTCAGGTCTAGGCGCGAATGTAGCTGCGACCTGTTCCGCTGTCCAGTGATTCCCGTAGTTGGGAGAATCAGGGTGAGACACATCAAGCAGATGTTTCTCGATATCCTCGATGTTACCCTGTGTAAGCCCGAATCGCAAGGGAACCGTGGCCGACGAGGGGAGCTTGCGCGCGTGAGACCAGCCTGTGGGTATCGAGGTTCGGCGCTCGTGGACAACCCAAGGCGAAGGGCTGGCGTAAGCACCGAGAGCGAGAGCCAGGTATACAACCGCTACAAACGAAGGGCGCATCGTTGCGAAAGCTGGGGGGGAATGAATTCGACTGTGCAGATGTCGATGTCGAACATTTTATATGGCTGTGTGTAAGATTATTTGCGATGAATGGGGTCAATCAGGGGATTGGCGAAAACCGTGTGGTTGCTGTTAATTGGTTCTGTCACTTTGTGACAACGGTAAAACGCGCCAATAACACTGCCATCAGCTTTTTGGATGAGACACATGCTCCACCCGCGCCACGCTTCAGCGACGTTGAGAGAATTCAGTGAAGCGGCACGAGATTCACTATGAGCTCTGTCAAAATGACTACAATGGATATGTTAAGATGAAGCGCTAGGGGTGTATATTCAAGCTGATTAGCCAACGCGTTGCCTATTTGTTCAATCAACAGGAGGTCATTATAATAAAAGACGCCTGGACCCACTTTCGATGAATTAAGAATGTCAATCTTATGACTCATACAACTCTTGATTGATGGTAGTGAGAAGATCACCTACCTTATATGACCGGGATTCATCCAGCACCGTGCAGCGGCGCGCGTACGCCTTGGATTCGGATCTATCATTATATATTTTTATATCGCCGGTGCTGGAGAGAAAATGTCTGCTTTGCCAAGGATGAATCTTTCAGAATAGAACATATTCACTCCAGTCGCAATGGAGGAAAGTATCTGAGCAGCGAGTAATTTTTAGAATCTGAGTCTTGAAGTCTTCGAACGATCTTGACGAAGTCGATCACGAGTATAACCAGAACTGCGCGAAAAGAAATATCACGTGTTATTCTGACTCGCTAGTACGATCGCGAGTTACGATACCGGCCGCCATGACTGGAATATTGACCGGATAGCCTGTATCGTTGGTAGCAAAGGTCGTGAAACCTGTAAAAACAGACGGAGATTCGGTAGTGACATTAGACATTATCAATTTGACAACCTGACATGATGGGAGGACGAATCGAAAGTGAAGGTGACGTCGGTTGTAAGAGCTGTGTCAGTGGACCATTACATTACACCACCTGCCAACAATCTTCTGGCGGAACACTGAACAGAGAAGTTGAAAGTAAAGTTGAACGTACCATGACATTGAGTATGGTTCCAGTATTGTAAGTGTGTGTAAATATTACATTGGAATGAACATGAATGACATGGGGCTTTGCCTCTAAATCCCTAGAGAGAAAAATCAAAACAATGCTGGTCCAATATCTACACTGCGTTATCCGGATTCGTAACAGCTCGTTGTGATCCTGTGCATCTGAATTCTCGATTTCATGATATACGTTTTGTGTAGGGAGAAATTGACTTACTAGCAGCGGGACGTCCCACTTGACTTGCTTATCTTCCCTCCACTTTTGCCATAGCGTCACCAAGCGTGTCATAAAACGCGCCTTCACCGAGCAACTCCACGATCCCAGCGCGCTCAAACATCTGGCGAGGCCCCGGGCGGAGATGTGTGACGAAAAGCACCACGCCTCGGTTCTGTTCAAGTCAAATTGGATAATTAACCATCTGCAGCTTGGCATGCACACATCTATCCGGTAACTTACCTTATATGTCTCCAATAGTTCGTGGAAGATTTGAACAGCTCTGAGTATGCCATAGGGTGAATACGAAAACAACCACAAAAAGGAGGGCACTCGACGTACGACGCATCACAGCTTTCGACATCCGCCATATGGAACACCAACACATTAGCAGCCTCCCTCCTTGGCTCTTCGGACGGATGAGTCCGCTCAGGGCCATACAACTCCAGCCGACGGAGACGTTCTTTCAGCTGCGCAGTATTCGCTAGAAGGGGGTACAGTTTAATGGTGACGATGATGCTGATGGCAGCAGTGGGACTCACCAAAATCGAGGCTCTCGCGGATGCGGACGATGAGCGCGCCAGGGATATCTTCTGCATCAGGGTTGTCCGTGACTGGTCTCCACTGATCTGTCCCAGGAAGTCGGCCCTACATGAATTGGGTCAAAAAGTCAGTGACCCTGTAAAGAGTGGTTGACATGAACTCGATTTTTTACGCACCAAAATCGTCATACGAGTTTTCGAAGACCGCCTGATGACGAGCAGGAGCGATATAATGAGACTGACGACGATACCGATCTCGACATTCCAAACGACGGAGAAAACAAATGTGAGGAACATCATCGCGAGATCTGTCCACGCGCCAATCCTATCACCAACCCCCAAGAACAAGTCAGGATGGGTGCTACACGTCAAGTATTGTAAATGACGCAAACGCACCTCCAATAATACCTCAAATCGTGAGGGACTTCCGCAAAGAGTGAAAGCACGAAGAGACAAATGCTTTGTGATTAATAGATAGTGAGTTAGTGAACACATTATTTCAACGATTGAAAAACGCTTACATAGCGGCCAAAACACATTTTGGCAGGAAGAAAAGCCACGGAAGGAGGAAAAACGTCGCGAGCAGCACGATACCTGCACAAACCAATGAGGCCATTTGCGTCCTGCCTCCGATGTCTCCATTGATGCGAGATCTGCAAGCAGGAAGTAGGAGCTCAGTAAATTCGCGATGATGACAAAATCACAAGGAATCAAGTCACCTAACGATGGATCCGAATGCAGGTAACGTTCCTGGGACGAGTGAGCCAAACAGATTACTTGCTCCGAGGGCAACGAGCTCTCTGTTAGGGCTGATGGAGTAGCCGAAACGATCTGCGTTCTGTTTCGCGGCGACGATACTGTCGAGGAAACCTATCACCGATATCAAGCTGCAAAGGCGGTGAAATAAGGTGTCGACAGTCAGGTTCGGTGAGATTAACGTACATAGCAGTGGATGTCGTTCCCTTGATGTATTTATGTGTGAATCCATTCAATGGGAACTGGAAGAATTGTGAACCAGTGCTGATAGGTACAGCTCCGAGGATATCAACGCCGTCAGCGTCCCAACGTAATTTGTCGGATATAACTAGGTGATAAAACCAGAGTCAGGCATAACACCAACGCATGAACAAAAATGTGACATACAAGTTGCAGCGACAACAACGATAAGCACTTCAGGTAGCCGGTATATAAACGAATATTTCTTGAAGAACCCCTTTACTGTTCGTAGGAAGATGAGGATCAACAGAACGCTGAAACTAATGATGACTGTTAGTTGATGGTTGCTCTCCCATACATTCTCTACGATGAACAGAATCTTGTCAAAGGTGGTTTCGGGATTGAGTTGATGTTCCAGTGCGGTAAGGCCAAACATAGGTATCAACTGCTCCCTACATTAAAATCCATTTGAGAACAGGGGCAGGAACCGGTATACCTGAATGCGACTTACACAGTTATCACCACCGCGACTGCGGTGACAAAACCCCTGAGTAGCGCGCGACTGAGGACAACATCCAGGAAACCGAGTCGGAAGAAGCCGAGAATGGAAGAGAAGAGCCCAACCTAAAACAAGCCAATACAGTCTAATCAGAAGAATCTCGAAAAGTCA
>MU267752.1:0-37540 GCA_021014935.1 Hygrophoropsis aurantiaca
TTATATCATCAAGTTGGACATACTTTGGCTCAAGCCCGTAGTTCCATTCGGCATTATCCATCATACCTATTTTTCCGCCCATCAGTCTCTTTAATGTATAAAAACGCTTTATAGAATGACATACCCCACGAGAAAGTGCCCATCAATGGTATGCCATCTTCATGGATCGCCAAAAGGGCTTCACCAAGGTTCGTCATGAAATAGTCTAATATAAATCATTAGGACGCTATCTCAATCCTTTGAACCGAGTCGCTCACTGGTTGTAGTCGAATCTTCAGTGATTTGGTACATCTCTGTGCGCATGCTTTCATAAGGTTCATCCATGCCAAATTCCGAGATGTACTGTGTATGCATTTCAACTAGTCAGTCGCGACTTCTTTCTCGTAGATGAAGATGAATTTAACCCACCATTTTATTAGTGGGCCATCTCGCGTGCAGCTGCTGGAGGTATCCCCTGAGCATCTGAGGAGTAGCCTGCAACCACGAGTCGCTTGCAGGATCTGGTGAAGGGCCAACAGCCCAGCCCGCGTTCGAATCGTATAACATGACACTGTTACAGGCGGGCCACGCAGGATTGGACATATCCGTGGCGCAAGATTCTATCCCAGATGCAGGTGCGGCGATGTACTGGCTCGCATACGCATCGATTGCGAAAAAGTCCGCAGAACCTGGGGTTGATGAGAATGGAAAGAATTCGTTTAGATTTGAGCCAGCATACCCTTGAGATCAGCGCTCTCTTCAGCAGTGAAACGGGGAAGATAGGATTCGGGCAGGGTTTCTTTGACGATTTCAGGCCAGTCACCGTTGATGTAAACGGGGTTGGCGTAAAGTCCAATCCCGAATTCAGCGTGACGTTCGACAGCCTCTGTGTCTTCCGAAGAGTTAGAGCGCCAGGGTGTACCTCTGTAAATAGAACTAATGAGAAGAGCAATATCTGTGGTAAGTACGTGTCGACCCACACGAAATCATTGTTCTTGTAGGCAATCTCGCCAGAGATACCCATCTCGCGGAATGCCTTCACCGCACCAGCATGGGCTCGCACTATGAAAAGAATAAGTTGTGGGGTCAATCACTGAATGGCTTGATCTGACATAAGTTGTAAGCGCATTGATAGGGGGCGGTCGAAGAGTTGACACCGGGAGCCATAGAGACATCTATATAGTCGGAAGGATAGTGCTCATCAGGAACAATGCTCGCACTATGTGGTGATTATGTGACATACTAAAGGGATACTGTGAAACCCAACCGCAGGATACGCTAGGTTCATTGAATGTGTACCTGATGCCGTATCAATACAGCCAGAATGGATTGGCTTGGCGCGCAGCTCACCATGTTTTGACTCTCCCGTTGTAGGCCTGGAAAACAGTCTTCGCGTAACTGCATGGACCACGTAGGTCATGTTTGGATACAAGATGAATTTCGAAGCACTCACTTGACAAAATCATCCACAATCTCGGGCGATGTGAAGCCGCCATAATATGCAATTAGTGCAAGAGGCGTGTCCCAATGGACTATAAGTTAGAGGATTAGCTTGAAGATGAATGTTTTTTGGGAAAGTCATGCATACAGAGGGTAACGACGGGGTCAACTCCAACAGAGAGGTGATAATCGATAACTGAAATACAAATCAATATGTATAACAAGAATGAACCGAAGCTAGCCAAATTACCATCAGAGTAATGGTCGAGACCTTGTTGGTTCAGAGGAGAACCTGCAACGCCAAAGGGATAAATTCGGGCCCAGGATATTCTGAAAGCAAATTATTATTTGCATTTATCTACAG
Source organism: Hygrophoropsis aurantiaca (assembly GCA_021014935.1). NCBI lineage: Eukaryota > Fungi > Basidiomycota > Agaricomycetes > Boletales > Hygrophoropsidaceae > Hygrophoropsis > Hygrophoropsis aurantiaca. The sequence goes on from MU267752.1 coordinate 1,784, forward strand.
TCGATGTCTGAAGCTTACGAGAACGAGTGTGCAGTGATGCCAATAGCTGCGGCACGGGCGGCATCTTCTTTGTACAGGTAGTAGTTGAGATCGGTAACATCAGCTATTAGATATATTAGTTTTCGATACATTGCTCAACGGGGATCGAAAGATATACCCGTAGTATTGTCCTGGATAAAATCGGGCTGGCGGCTCGCCCAATCCCAAGTAGTAGGTCCCTTGCCCTCCATTTTAGTGGCACCCTCGACCTGATAAGCAGAGGTCGCGACACCAAAGAGGAATCCCTCGGGCAAAGAGAGATTTGGGAAGATGTTTGATGGCTCAGGTGCATACCAAGTGGGGTACAGTGCCGGAGGTGCTGAAGGGACTGGGATAGGGAGTTGTGGTTCACGAGTGGTAGTGAACGGTGGCGGTTCCACTGGACCAACCTGATTGTGCAGATATTATATTAAAATGGGTGACTTCATAGAGAATAAAAACTCACCAGACTCCAGAGCTCCTCGAGGCCTTGCGATGAGAAGTCACGAGGTATGGATCCAACAGGAGGAAGGGAAACAGCAGGAGACGCTGCGGGTGAGCTTGCAGATGGTGGAGTGCTGGAGGACGCTGCGGCACTTGAAGTCGCGGTAAGCGAGCGAGCGATCGGCTGGACGATGTTGGCTGCACTGGCATGACCCGCCAAGAGCAGTACCGGGATAAGGAGTCGTTGCATGGTGAGAATTCTGGGCACCACTTAGAGCAAGCATGATACGAATCACGGACCCTTATATGTGCTATACAAACGCACGTAAGTTCGGACTATCTCGACTTTCGTGAGAGATAGAAAAACACATATCTTGGGGACATTCATCAATCGATGACACTCGTGATCAGTACGGACCGCCGTATTGCAATGGAGCTTGCTAGAGAAGGTTGGATTCACTTTCCCCGTGGCCGACATATGACCATTACCTCCCTTCGGAATTCCGAACACGAGTAGAAGGTGTTCCAGGAATAACACTGGACTAGCAATCAAAAATTTTGGTGACCTGGGATCGTCCGAGGATATATCAAAAAATCTCAAAATCACTGGTCAGGCAACAAGTATGACGCGAATTTTATTAAATCGTTGAGATCGAGGACTTTGATTATTGGCCGCCGCTGATCATGATGGGGAGAGTTTGAACAAGTTGTCGGTGCGGCCATCAGCAATGACAATATTTGTCATTGTTTGCTAGCCCGCCTCGTGCTTAGTCATTCGGCTGCTTGCCTTCAACCCACCATGATTATGCGTTTGAATTCACCAACAGTGTGCAGCCAAATCTTCGTCGGCGTGTAAGTACGTCGTCTTTCCTTGTCTCGTCATCATCGAGAAATATTCTCACTGGAGGATAATACATATGAATCGATGTAAGCGACGCGAAAGCTCAGTTTCGAAAGTATAATCCAGGAATGCTCTCCGCCGGTACTGGCAATACATGTTCATGTACATTTCCTTTGGACATAATCAATCCATCCGACCAACTTGAAAACTTCAGTTGGGATCCGACTCCGCGATCAACTGAGCAAGTCTGTCCGAATCCATGCCCGCCCTTGGAGTGAAACTACAGGGGAATGTGTTAGGGTGGCTGGTACATTTGGATCAGTGCATCTTCTTGGTAGATATCGATAAATCATCACCGAGTTAACCCGACAGTGAATGTTGGCACAAAGTGGATATCATCGCCGTGGGCATCTTTGGCTTTTGAAATTTCGAATACCGTCAGTATCAAGGCAATACTGGCCCAGAGAGAGCCTTCTGCCACATAACGCCCGGGACCTGTGATTATGCGAACATGCTCAGCGAGAATTGAATTTATTATGGCTGACCGCAAAGCTCACAAATGCGTCTACCAAAACCAAACGAATAGGTTGGGCCATCTGCGTCAAGGAGGTGTCCCTCTTCGTCGAAAAATCTCTCTGGGACGAACTCCGAGGCCTTGGCGTAGATGGCTTCATTTCGCGCCATTGCCCTGTTGATTTGACGTGAGATTATGAGAATCAAACATGTGATCTTTGAACAAATTGTACCATATATTGGCAACAATGGTTGCACCTTGAGATTTGTAAGTGATAGGTTAACGGTAACAAATGGTTGAACAACTTGGATACCTTTGGGAATGTGGTAGCCTTTGTAAACATCACTGTTAGTTGGAGCATGAGGAACTCCTGATAATCACCTCAAATGTGTGAGAAAAATGCGGGAATGGATAATGCGGGCTATACCAAGTGGTACGATAGGCAACCATCTTATAGATTCTCGCACAATGGCTTCTATATAGGGTAGCGATGGTTGATCGTTGTGATTTGGAAGTCGACCGATGCCAATGACGGCTTTGATTTCTGCGTAGGCACGTTCTTGCACGTGTGGATAGAGAACCATAGCGAGAACAAAATTCATTAGTACAGAGCTCGTCTGAGAACCTGTGTTGAGCAAGACATTGCAAAACATACAATGACCCTTACGGTTTCTGCACCCCCTATAGGAAGATCATGGTATCAATAAATATTTGGGCTATCGAATATATTGTACTTACCGGTAAACGCGGTCCAAGACACCTGTCTAATGGCTTGAGCCACTTCATCACGGCGGGTTTCGTCTTGGTATTCCTTCCTCTTCATGAGATCGGACACTAAGCAGGGTTCAGCGGTACCCGTTTCCTGCAGATGAGTCAATAAACGGTGACTCTTCTCACATAAAAGCAGTACATACAATTTTGTTCCGAACATATTGCAGCGGCTTCTCGACTGACTCAACAACATATTTGAGAGACAAGGCTGCCGTTCGACTAATACCAGCTCCGGGGAACCACCCGGGGAGACGCATCACTTGTGAGGTGAGTATATAGCGAATAATATGATAATCAAGACTTACAGAATGGGAAAACGCTCAAGAGGGCAGTTGTCTCTGGGGTCATGTATCCCAGACCCAAGAGTGCCTTATCAAGTAGCTCAAGCATAGGATCGTTTTTGGGCTTGGTATCGTAGTCAAAAGTTGTTGACATCACGATGGACGCGGTAAAACTTGATATACTCTGCATGAAAAAACGTTGTGCGAAGCCAATAGTGTCACGGATGTTTACCTAGTCAAATGATCGAGAAAGTTTTGGGGTGTTTCAAGAAGAGCGTGAAGCATAATATATGCTTTGCGCATTTGTACAGGGTGGAAGTTTGGGGCAACCTCTGCGCGGAAATTCTGATGAAAGAATCTGCGAGCGAGCCGCCATTCGTTTCCATAGGGCGTGAACGCAAAATTTAGCTCCCATCCGAAACTGTGAATTGAGTATATGTGATTTCCTGAAGTAGTTGACGATCAGGTGCGAAATTACTTACGGCTTGCGAGTAGAGAGGAACGGACGATCAGAGTAGTTATTAGAGCGCTTTTCGAAGAGGTCTTTTGCTATCTCTTCAGAATTGATGACGATGACATCTTGATTGAAGAGCCGTATAGAAAATATATCACCTCCACTCGAATGTCAGCGTCAGTCTGTTACTAGAAGGGCTAGAACAAATATGAACCATATTTGGCACCCCAAGCAATATAGGTGTTCCAAGGTTCCGCCTTGTCCATGGAGAGTGCATTTCCTACAATCGGAAATCGTGGGGGTCCGGGAGGCAAAGGTAACGTTTCCTTTGCGACAAGACGCTGGATTAAGCCAATAAGCACAAGAGAAACAAGAAACACAAGGGATAGAATCTGGACGTCAGTGAACCACGACATTATGGAAAGGAAGGAAGATGGGGAAAGATCGAGGAAACTCGATGAATAGGACCAACCCTCAAGATATCTTTATATGCGCCGTTTGTCCAAGCTACGATAGCAGAAAAGAAAAGTCAAGAGGTGGTTCCAGAGGGCACAGAACCTTACGGGTTTTCTTGACCAGCTGATCAACGGCAGGGTGGTGTCGACATTCGGTTCTAGCCGTCTAAAAAATCGAATCCGGTAAATATTCTCCAGGATCCTGGTTTCACAGGAACACGAAGAAGAGAACGACTCGGAACTGAGAACACCCGCTGCATTTGAGGAACTACATATGGCATCCGCGAAGTAAAAAATCCATCACACAACAATAAACGATAGGCTAAAAGCGGTATCGAAGAGGGTCAGCGATAAGCCAGCGAGTCCACCGCAACACATAACATACGCACCAGCGACGAACATGGCGGGGTGATACATTGTATGTATCAATATTCGTTGGACAAGCAGTCGATAATGGCCTAAAATAGGATCCCCGAAAGATGTGTGATTGAATCCTAGAACTCTGATAGGAATATTGTGAGAGAACGCTAAGTAAACCGATTTGATTACTGACATTTTGATACGCATTTGTCGGTGCTCCAGCTCCAATCCAACGTACATGATTTGCGGTGTGCCTTTATCATATGGTGTCAGGAGGGAGTAACAAACCTCGGAGCTTGAAGCTTGAAGCTTGATGCTCTGGCGAATTCGGATTTACACACTGCCAATCGCACGATCGTGCACCAACGAAGTTCAAGGGCAGTTCTTACACCTGCTAAATATACTATCATAACCACCGAGATCCGCTTCGACGTGGTGCTTGTTTACAAGGAGTCCTGTAAATCGCCACGGATGGGCGGTGTCCAAACTATGCTTGGATTGGCGGGTGAAGTGCGAACAAAATTCAGAGGAGAGCAATTGGACGTTACCCTTAAACTGGACGTTTACATACATTGCCATTACCATCCAATGCGAAGCAAATCCCAACCATGTTGGCGATGGACTACACACCTAAAGGTATATCTGCAAGTGGGAGTGGATTTTGTGCACAGATAACCTTCATAAGATATATGGACTCATCCAGCATCTCACTAAACTGAAGAATTTTTAAAATCCATGAAACTGACTTGCCAGAGGCGACCTATTTGTCTCAGGAACATTCTGACATGCCTTTTGATGCACAACACACGACGATAAAGAGTTGACTGAGATATATGATAAATAGGTCTGGACGGTAACGAGAAAACTGGGTGAGAAGAGTCCGTGAACTTTGACACTGACATACCAATACTTATAATGAATTAGTGATGTCTATCCTCTTAGACTTTAGACTAACGGTGGGCTGTTGAACCGTTCCCCCGATTGTAGCGAATTCCCTGAAGGCACATCAGTTTCGGTGCATCATAGGAAGACTGAGGAATAAGTGAGATGTTTTCAGCGCGGCCATTTCTGAAGAGCATAGGTGGAGAGTCCAGTTTCTAAGACGTGAAGGATGCGACCAGATAAGGAGCTCAGTTGTTGGCGAGCATAACATGTCCGAGCCATATCATATCATTGAAGTTTGAGATATGAATAATTACAAAGACTTCGGCTGGAGTGTCGTGTAACGACAATGTTTGTCAAAGTTTGCTATCCCGCCCATGCTTAGTCATTCGGCGACTTTATCTCCATTTCCGAAGAAGGGCTTACCACGAGGAAATTGGCAGTCCCGAGAAAACGTGTGCTTGTCTTCAACAGTCATGTTATGGACCCATCCCATCCATGCGTATAACTTTAAATTTCCCAATGTTCGAACCCGGTGGCCTCGGGAAGCTAGAGTAACCTTGATCTTTCACTGACACACGATGTTTTTCGACATCATTTCGAACTTACTCAGACTTTCTCCTGCCCTCTCTTGATGCCTCCGCTTAGATGTGCCGAGTCGGTCGGGAAATAGGGAGTTAATGCAATGTTCATTGACTTAATTAGATACTCGTGCGATCCACTTCGGGTTTTGCTTGGCTGCGGCTGCGTCACTATACAGTGTATCTGTCCAAAAATCAACTGCGACTTACTTCGGGTTTTAATTGACTGCGCGGGCTGCGTCGGTGTATCTGCAGGTCTGTTGAACATCCCAACTAGTACCTTCCACGGGTATAAGAAGGAACCTCAAGAAACAACGATAGGACACTCATATCAACCCCTTTATCTCTCTTCAAATCAACTGCCAGTGGCATCGAAATGGACCATATCAAAGCACTTGTCATTGGTGGTTCCAGGAACATTGGCTACTACGCTGCTGTTCGACTCTTGGGTCAGTATCAGTATTCCAATTTTCCTTCCATCACTGATGCACGGCTCATATCTTAACAGACCAAGGCGCGACAGTAACATTCTTACTTCGTTCGCCCAAAGTCTTCGACAGCGATGAGAAGATTCAGAAACACATTCAATCCAAGAAAGCACGCATAGTCAAAGGCGATGCTCTCAACAAGGCGGACGTGCAGCGCGTCTGGGATGAAGCCGCACTTGGTGGTCCCACTAACAAAGTCGATTGTCTACTCTTCACACTCGGTAGGTCGGCAGATCGTACTTTCTAAAGACCTGGCTGGCCTAACTATCGCCAGGTTTCAGCGGAACGCCAGGATTTAGCCTGACGCAAGGCTTCCTGATCTACCCCCCAAATCTTGTAACTCAGGCGCTCTTAAATGTTCTGGAGACGCTTCCGTCGCCTACCCCAAAGATAATAACTATATCTAGCACTGGGCTTACACGCGCTTCTCATTCTGCTCTACCTTTGCTCATGAGGCCTCTTTATGGCTTCTTCCTTGCAGCCCCTCACAAAGATAAACGCGGAGCTGAAGAAATTGTCTCTCACTGCGCTGACTGGGAATGGAATCAGAGGGATTGTCCTGGCCCTGCAATAATGGGAGACAATTGGACTGCTCGTGTGCCTGCACGGGGCCACGTTAAGAGCATACTGGTAGTGCGACCGGCGCTTCTTACTGATGGGGAATGTCGTGGGGACGCGAAAGGACTCGACGGATATAGGGTGAAAGAGTGGGACATGAAGAGTGCATGGACGATATCGAGGAAAGATGTTGGACATTTCCTCGTGGAAGGCGCACTGAAGAATTGGGAGAAGTGGGAGAATAAATGCGTTAGCATTGCTTATTAGATATCGCGATACTTCGTTCTCAGATTGCATGACTTATTTCCAATGTCTGTTCGTATTGTATCAATACCCCTAATGATAATGATTCATACGCTTTGAGCCTTTGATTGATTTGACTTGACCACAACGTTGATCAATTTTAGAGCATTTTATAATAAGATGACTTAGCCCAGGTTCGAACGTATAAGAAGTTTGTATCCAATGAATAGATGATAAAGTTTGTTCTTCATATATAGCAAGTGTGGCCCATCCAGAACATGATAATTAACCCGACTTATTTAATTTAACGAGCATCAGCTGAAAGAATTCCGACCAACTACCAATTTAACAACAGGTTCCTTCTCCTTCTGTTTTTGTTTCTCCCCCGTATTACCTTCTAACAAACCCAAGAGGTCTTTGATCATTTCTCCTTGCATCTCCATCGCCACACGCAGTTCTGAGATTTGATGGCTCAACTCCGTCTGGTTTTCAGCGAGTTTCCTGTTCGAAAGGTCGCGCTGTGGCGAAGGGTCAGGACGGGAGCGAGATTCTAAACGACGGTGTCGCCCGACAAATGGTGTTGTCGGTGTTTCGGGCTCTAACGTTCCCTATAGAAATGTATAGTAACGTCAACCAATCTAGAATTGTGAGATGATGTGATGTCGACCAACATTATCTCCTGTCATTTGTTCCCAGACTATACTGAACTCTCTGCCAAGAACGAAGCTCGGCAATGCGATGAGTAGAAGACCAAAGGCGAGGAGTGGTACAGTTATCAACCTGCCCAGGAAGGACCGCGGCGTGATTTCACCGTAACCTACAGTAGTTATGGCTTACATCCAACCGAACATGAGGACGCAGCAGAAAAAAGTGTTGACTTGACGTACTAACTAGCACAAACCTTGCCTTCTTTTTAGCCAGGAATACAAGGAGAGAATTTTATATCACTCACCAGGCAGCGGCTGGTATAGACTGCAGGAAAATGAGGATTTTGTACACTAAAAGCGGAACAACTCACAGGAAATTGAGAAGGATCTCCATCCGCATTTACAAAAGTTTCTAGGGTATCATCCCACGTTCCTCGTTCGGCAAAATAACTGTGGTGGGTCAGGTATGCATGTTTCCCGGACAAAAAACCACTCACAGCAGCGTGCTAAACACGACCAACATCATAGCTATGAAAAAGCTTAATGCAAGCAGTGCGTGATGAGATCTCCGGATAGCAAGATACATAACCTCAATAGTGCTATGAGGTCGTCAGCGTTAGTACCGTGGAGTCCATAAAAATGGTTGTATTTCGCACAGAAGTATGGTACTGTTATAACGAAACGGTCTGAATACTCGAAGCAATCTAAACATTCGAAGGATTGAGAATCTAAAAAGAACGGACTGCCCAGATTCAGAACAAAGGATTTTCGGCCGAAGGAATAGACCCACAGTATCTTGTTGTAACATAATTTCAATATAATACGGTAGAATGGCTAGCATGTCGATGACTCCATAAAAAGCTGCAGAAAGTTAACCCTGCTTCCCTGTGAGTTCAGGTAGGGGCCACTCACAAAAAATCCATTTGGCAAGGCTTATCCACGATGAACTCCACGCGAAGCACCGTGCGCTGTATTCTATAGTGAATAGCAAAACGAGCGTGGTTTCCAGCCCGAACCAAACACGTGGTGAGATAGAGTGAAAGCTCGGTACGGTCTCCAGAATCGTCACCACCGCAGAGAATACAATGAGTGAAGTCGAACTGAAATGGAGGAGAAAGGCAGATGAGGATGAAGTGGGTCGCTCAAGCAAATCAAAGATGTGTCGCTTCCAAGGTGATGTGGTAGCGTCGGGGGGTTCATCGAAGGAGTTGGAATTGGGAAATATATCTTCGACATCTCGGGGAGAAGAAGGATGGTTATCCTCAGTCAAAAATCGCGAGGCAGCAGGCGTCCTTAGTCGAGTAAGGGGTATTGACTGGGACATCGAATGGAAGCCCCAGGAGCTTGGAAAATTGTACTTTGGTCTCAAAGAAAGGTGGGCTCGCAAAGGAAGACGTCTACTGCCGCTTTGTTTGCACAGTTAGGTAACGGAAAACTATGTCTGAGAGCCTGAGCAATGCATTTGAGTAGCAATTCACTGGAGAACGGAACTCGTGCCAGCATATGTTCCGCCCTGAGTAAAGCGGCTGATGCCGAATCTGTTTTCGGCACAAAGTGTTCTGCTGCCACTCATCAGGTTTTCTCAAAATATTCGCATTATAGGTCTACCTGCAGCAGGTTGGTGATGTAGCAGCAAAAAAATCATAGCCCTTACACCTCCCAAAAAGCACTCATTAATATTGCACAGCTAATAATTCCAGTACGCCTTCGAAATTCGGTAGGCTTTCCTTTCGCAGATCTTGAGCACAGGAACGGGCACCTTCGATCTCGAAAAACACTGTTACATGCATTCAGTCTGAAAACACGCACAGGAAACGCGGATCTGCGATTCCCATGAGTGGAGATCTAATCTAGCGCCCACGTCTTATAAAGCCTTCAGGAAGAGTGAAGCGCCCACAGACGCATCTTTCTTCACCACATTGCTTTGCTGCACTTTGCATCTGGTGAGTCAATGTCTTTGCGTTATAAGAGGTTGTCGATATCGTACGGCGATTGTTAGTCCAGCCATCTTGCTGGCTCAATATTCAATGTCCATTTCGTGCAGTTCTTCTCCCTCGGTTATCGTGGCGCTAAGGGATTACTGATCGTTTGATTCAACAGTGGAGCTGTTGCTCTATTAAGCATAGACATGGAAGCGCAACTGGATGACAGCTCCTTGTCGTCACTGACCACAACGACAACCCGTGAATACCAACAAGAGATGCTCAATGCAAGTCTAACGGAAAACATTATCATTGCACAGGACACTGGTTCTGGTAAGACTCGTATCGCCGTTCTGAGAATGAAGCTCGAGGCAGAACGTGAACCACGCAAGGTGACTGCATGACCGTCCCTGTATTAAAATCAGTAATCTTATGTCTTTTGCAGGTTTCCTGGTTTTTGGCGCCTACAGTGGCCCTATGTGAACAGCAACACGACGTCATTTCACAGGATTTACCAGTTTCTGTTGGATTGATATACGGTGCTTTGGAACCAAAACAGTGGAAGGATCCTGCGCTTTGGAAGGGGGTTTTGAAGAGCCATCGCATCATCGTCACTACTCCCCAAGTTCTTCTCGATGCCCTCAGCCATGGTTACATAAACCTTGGACAAGACATCGGGTTGTTGATATTTGACGAGGCTCATCATGCAGTTGCGAACGATCCGATGAACCGCATCATGGCTGACTTCTACTTCAAAATTCCACCCCGTCATCATCCAGTTAAAAGCTCTACTTTTCAGAAAAAAGAATTTCGTAGCGAACGTCCTATGATTTTGGGATTGACAGCAAGCCCAATATTTGGTGGCAATGCTGTACTCGCATTCCGGTACGATTACAATAGAATCTCACATCGCGCATATCCATGACAATACTATTGTCCATAGAACACTAGAGGCTAATCTCGACAGCGTCATCCGGAGTCCTCGGCAAAACAAGGCTGAACTGACGTCGTTCGTCCACCGGCCTATATTCAGACATGTTCTTTATACACCTCCATCATGGTTCGAGAAGGTACCCACATCGCGCAACCTCAGAGCTCTCAAAGCTGTTGTTGAACAGATGAACATTGAAGAAGACCCGTATGTGATTTCGCTGAGAGGCAAATTAGCGAAGACTACCCCTGGACCCGAGCATATACGCATCGACCAACAACTTTCAAAGACGATCCAGAAAAGCAACACGTACACCCACAAAGGCTTCAAGGACCTTGTTAACACTGCTACTGATATCTATTTCGATCTTGGGCCTTGGGCTGCCGACTGGTATATTGAACGTGTTGTCACACAAGCTCTGGACGGTGCCAGCCCTTATGAAAACATCGTCACAGCTTGGCAGCGCAAGGAAAAGGCATACCTTCGCGACAATCTGTTAAAGATCAAGATTACCCCAGTTTCACATGACAGCGCTGACATCGAAGCTGGCATCTCTGATAAGGCGCGTACCCTCATCCAAACACTCGAAGAAGAAAAGGCACGAGCGGAATCCTATGATGAGCCGTACAGTGGCCTGGTATTCGTCACCCGGCGTGACGCCGTGCTTGTTCTCGCTGAAATCCTAAGCTGTCATCCTCGTACGACCAAGCACTTCAGAGTTGGATGCCTAATTGGAAGCTCTGATAGCAATTATCGTACGAGTATGATGGACATCACTCGGAAACTACTACGGCAGCCTCAGTCTGAGACAGTGGGGGATTTTCGATCTGGAGAAAAGAATCTCATTGTTGCAACATCCGTTGCTGAAGAAGGTCTCGATATCCAGGCTTGCGGAAACGTCATACGATGGGACGTCCCAAATAATATGGCAAGCTGGGCCCAAAGCAGGGGGCGCGCTCGCCGCAAGAGGAGCTCATTCGTTCTCATGTTCGAGGCAGGAGGAGTTGATCGTGACCGCATCTTGAAGTTTGAAGCTCTAGAGAAACAAATGAATGATTTGTATCATGATGAGCAGAGGTCGGCTGGGAATGAACTTCGTTATGATTTTGACGACGCGGATATAGATATGGAGTCAGATGTCGCCGATTTTCGTGTAGAAACCACTGGGTGCGTTCACATCGATTTTCCTCTACGGATATTCAAACAAACAATACCGCAGAGCTCTGCTTACTCTTCAATCATCTGTGCCACATCTGAACCATTTTTGCGCCGTCCTTCCGAATTCCCGCCATGGCTCTCATCTGCCCCTTTATGATCTTGATCCTCCGGAATTACCAATTGGATGGCATTCTCTCGATCCTCGCGCGCCAAATCCCCTGCCTTATCCCGGTCCGTTTGGTTGCACAATCACATTGCCCAAACACCTTCCTCTTGAGCTTCGAGTATTTTTTGTTTCACGAAAGTATCCCTCAAAGCGCTCTGCTCACCAACACGCTGCTTTCTTAACATACCGCGCTCTCTACGACGCCGGTCTGCTTAATGACCACCTGTTGCCACTGACGAGTGTCGTGGAACCTGATTTAGAAGAAGAGGTCAAAGCACTCCTTCGGGATGTAGAGAAGAAATCGGGCGTATCGTCAGTCACAAGCCAGATGAACCCTTGGATTCCGACAGAAAATCACGAGAAGTGGTGGGCTACGCAACTATTGATAGAGGGTCTGCCAGTCCTCCGGATGTTAACGCATGTGGAGCCTGTTTCTTTGGAAGATAACATGCCAACATTGTACCATCGACTAAGGGGCGCTTTGAAGATAGAAGTGCGCCCGATGGGTGCGGTCGAAATGTCCCCCAGCGATATTATGCGTGCTCGACGTTCCACACGGAAACTCTTCTGGACTTTTTATGGATCCCGGATGTCCTGGGACGACATTGATTTTGCTTATCTTTTTGAAGTAACCGACGATGTAGATGACGAGTTATGGCGGACTAGACGATCCTGGCTCGAAAATTCAAAGCCAGGAGACGATAATTTTGATTTCACCCATGCTAACGCAGAGGCTTTCGGGAAACACTTCTCTTACCCTAACGATATCGTATGGGTCCGTGATAGTCGCCCTCATGGTCGAATCTATCGATTCATTTCTTGGAAATTTGATCAACTTTCTCCTGAAGAAGAGGGAGAGGTTCTCTCTCATTATGCTCGGCTGACCGACCCTCGGGTCGCGTACCCACTCCTGGAGGTGGAAACGTTACCCAGTAGGGCCAACTTCTTACTGCCATCTCCTTCTGAGCCACCCGCAACAAAGCGTTCATTGTTACTCCCACAACATTCTAATATCGTCCTTCTTTCCGCCGCCGAATGTGAATATTCAGCTCTCCTCCCCTCTATCATTCGGCACTTCTCCGTCACCATGACGGCGATCTCTCTCCGGAATCGTTTGCTAGTCGACACTCCTCTATACGACGTCCCACTTCCGCTTCTGACGATGGCTATCACTGCCCCTGTCTCTCAAGATCAGAACCATTACCAGCGCCTAGAATCTCTCGGTGATGCGGTCTTGAAATTTATAGTGGCTATAGAACTTTTAGCTACCTATCCATTATGGCACGAAGGCTATCTGAGCAAATGCAAGGATCACGCTGTCTCGAATTCAAGGCTTGCTAAAGAGGCACTCGCAAAATCCATATATCAATGGATCATTCGGGACAGGTTTTCTCCCAGACGGTTTCGGCCCAAGCTACTCAAGTCCAATGTGGTTCTCGCTCCCGAAGTCGAAGAGGAAATCCAAGAGTCCACTGGTGGAAAAAGCCGCAAAGAGATCGAGCAGCTATCCACAAAGATGCTAGCGGACGTGGTCGAGGCCATGATTGGAGCTGCATACATCCACGGAGGATTCGATCTCGGCATCGCATGTGCCAAGCTGTTTGGGCTTGGCCTTACTTGGAACGCTCGATCTGCATGTGTTGATACTATTCTCTCCAGAGTCGAGCAGGTCGAGTCAGGCGAGATCCCGGCTCAAGTCACAGATGTTGAGCGCATGATAGGATACGAATTTACCCGGAAGCTACTCTTAGTGGAATCCCTCACACACGCCAGCTATCAATTCGACCTTCGTACGGTATCATACGAACGTATGGAATTCCTTGGTGATTCATTGCTCGATATGGTGGTCGCGGATCATCTATACCACTATCCCGAAAAACAATTCAGCCCTGGTCAAATCCATATCCGCAAAGCTGCCGTCGCCAACACACATTTCCTAGCTTACATCTGTTTGCGATGTTGCCTGACAGTTGACGCTAGTATGCCTGCCCCGAGGAAAGATGGCAAAATTGTCATGACGGCCGCGACACATGATATCTATCTCTGGCAGTGTTTACTACACTCTAGCCACGCCATCCTTGAAGACCAAAAGGCAACGTACGCTCGCTTTCGCAATGTCACTCAAGAAGTCGAAGAAGCATTGCAACACGGAGCTATCTTTCCATGGGCCGCCCTCACTCGTCTTCAAGCACCCAAACTTTTCAGTGATATCATTGAAAGTCTCCTGGGGGCTGTATATTTGGACTCTGGTGGTCGATTCGAGGCTGTCAAAGATGTGCTCAGAACAATAGGTGTTTTGCCGTGTTTGGAGCGTATACTTCGTGACGATGTTGATGTCCTCCATCCCGTCTCTCGCCTCTCCATTTGGGCATCAAGAGCTCAGAAGAACGTGGAATACAACATTGAAAAGGAAAAGGGACATGTGATTTGCTCAGTCAGTGTTGAAGGAAAAGAGACCATCCAAGCGACGGCTGAAAAACGTGGTCATGCAAGTCAAGAACAGGCAAAGTTTGCTGCAGCGGAGAAAGCAATCATTGCTTGGAATGTACGAGATACCGATGGCATCAAGGACATTTAGGCGTTTGTAGAAAGTAGTCAAAAGACGATGTAATTTTACACGGAACATTTACAGACAGCTTGGAATATTGCTCGCATCGATCAGTGCTCCGTTTCTTCCCAGGTTCTCCCCACAGTCTTGATCAGATCAGCTTCGGTCACTTGCTTACCGCTGGTGAAGTAACCCGCAGCAATCTTAGCATCGATTTCAACACGGGAATCGGGGGGAATAAGGTGCTCTGGATTGAAGTCAGTCAATGGTCAGGTTGATGAACAGGGATAGGCTTACCAGGGATATCATATCGTTTGAGAATCGGGATGCCGGAGTCCACAATGGCATTGTATTTCCTGTGTGTCGGATTAGTGCATGGAGTTGAACAAACGAAGGGAGACGTGCATGTCACTCATGGAAACCATATTGTCGATCTTGGTGATCCCGAGCCAATGTAAGACATCTGGCATCAAGGCTTGGAATCGCATATCCTTCACGCCAGCAATGAGTTCGGTCGACTTGAAGTATTTGTCGGCCGTGTCTCCGCCGCGCTTTCGGAGATTGTACACCAAGTATCTAAGTTATACACCGGTCAATGAAGATATTGAATGGGATATTTTGAATACTTACTTTGTAACTTCCCCAAGAGCGCGACCTTCTTTCCGGAAGTAGACTACCACGCCAACACCACCTCGCTGTGCACATCGGATGCATTCCTCGATTGCAAAAATGAGGTAAGGTTTGCATGTGCATATATCGGAGCCAAACACATCAGAACCATTGCCTGCCATGAACCATTAGCTCGGAACAAATGGCAAGATGGAATACACACATTCGTCATGAACACGAAGGGTGAGTTCTTTGGACTCATCGGACATGAAGGCCGGATTGCCGACTAATAGGGATGAGATAAATATTCAGTGAATGTTTTTATATGGCCGAGGGACTTGCTCACAGATGTATACAGTCAGGTTACCGATAGGAGGTAAGAATACCTTGATATCAGGACGGGTAATGAGCTCTGGGTACATTCCTCCAGTGTCTTCAAACAATGCGCGACGAAGAAGGCTTTCCGAACTGCATCAAAGAGAATTAGTTGTTGATCACCAAACCCAATGCGTTGACTTACATTCCGAAACGTTCAGCGACACCAGGCAAATACCAGACCGGTTCAACAGCAGCCTTGCTAACATTGATTTCAACGCCGGGATAAGCATCGCTTTGGGTTCCATCCGCATTACGAAGTGGGCGCGTGTTTAAAACAACTTTTCCATCGACCTCGATATCGCCTTTCCTTGCAGATTCGTCTATCTCGCTGAGCTTGATGTGTGCTCGGGTGATCGCGATGCTGGGACGAACATCCAATCCAAGTTCCTCGACCTCCTTTCTGAATACCTGCGGGACAAGGTGGCCCCAAGGATCGAAGGAGACAATTTTGGTTGGATCAGACCATGCGGGCTGCTGAGGGATATCCAAGGGCGGTTCGGTTTTCGAATAATCTGGTTTGTGTGATGGAGAGAGCGTGCCCATTGCGATAGCGAGAGCACGATAGATGGAGTATGATCCGGAATGCGCTCCGATCGCGTTGCGTTGTTTGATCGATGATGGCAGGCGAGAGCATATAACCGGCCCACGAATGGAAGGGTTGGCTGCTCCCCATTGCAATATGAATGGATTGATTCCGTGTTGATCGGGGTATGCTAATAAACGCAGATGCTATTAGTTTCTATAGTATACGTGATTAAGAAAAGTAGTAGCAGAATAGAGCCTTTGCGAATTCATGTGCAAGACCATTGTGCAGAATGGGAAGGAAAATAGACGCGTATCAGGACTGATACGCGTCAATGCACCATATACACAGAATGGGATAGTCGGCAATGCTCGCCAAATGATGAGATATATTGGATCATTGTTGATCTCTGTTAACATGGAAGTGAGAACTTACTCGTGAGGAGAACTCTTCCAGGATAAAGGTTTTTCTCTCGTTCTTTATCACTAACTACATCCTTGTGTTCGGAATTTCCGCCCACCGGAGGCGTCGATGAAGTAAGCGAAAGCTTGCTCCCCGATGAAGGGGACAACAGTACGCTGTGAGATGATGGTGAATCCTGGCGACCCGGGATGGGCACGCCACTCCGCACAGGGCTTCCAACTGTCGATAATGCATCAACCTAGACAAACGTTGGAGCTTAGTCCACGATCATCGTTGGGCTCATCTGATGTACTTACTTTAGCCTGCAAGGTCTGTTGAGAGACTTGCAAGCTATTTAGTTGCGCTAAGATCTGTGTGAGTATCGCGTCTGTAGACATCCTGAATCGCAATGGGTTGAAAGAGAAAGAGAAATGCAGATGGTAGTGGATTGAGAAAGAGGTGCGTCGACCTCGAGGTTCCGGCTAATGCGATGACAAGTGTTTCACGGAACATGGCTAGCCACTACTCGGTCCGACTTGTCGTTCTTGAACACCTTCCTTTTTCAGAAATGCCACTTAAATAGAAGTTCTCCGATCTGCAGCGCTTTCACGGGTTTAAGATTGTGTCGCGAAGGATGTTGGAATGAGATGTATAAATAACAACGATAATGATACATATATAGTAAGGCAAGATAGAGTTAGTACATAGGTATGTGGAAGAAAAGCATAGCAAAGATACGCATGTTTGGTCATAATTATAAGGTCGTCACACAATATCAGGAAATATCCAAGGCCTCAGGTGAAAGAGATTCTTCTAGTCATCATCAGAATCATCTTCAAAGAACATCCTAGGGTCTATTTCCATCCCGGCGGTATCATCTCGAATGCGGTTCAAAAAATGGTTGAAATCGAGGTCATCAAGGGGATCTTCGAGGTTATCGAGCGCTGCCAGAGAAATAGAGCGGCGGACAGATCTAGAAGGGGTGCATGAAGGACGCGCCAACGGCTGATACTGAGGGTAAACGGCGGGTGGTGAGCGAGGAACAGCATAGATGGGGATATGGGAGGGCTTTTTCTCCACAGGGTGGCGAGCCAGAGGTTCCGGAATCCACTCCCCTCTCTTCACATCTCTTTTCTCGACGCGTAGTGGCTCGGTTCCGCGCAGGCGATTCAGCATATTTTGCGACGCAGTTCGCCTAACGCTGTTTCGTGAAAAGAACGAAGAACGAGGGGTACGCTTTAAAAAGGGAGGGGGTGGAGTTGCTGCTGCGACTGTGTTAAGATCAATAATCGGATGTACGCGGTTCTCTTCATCAAGGTGAGGATGGTAGTGTTGACGGCCGTCTCGAGGGGGCATAGGAGTCATGTAAGGCCCTCTTGGAGGCACATTACCATTTTTCGCCATGACTTCAGCAGTAATGTCTTCCAAGGTTGGCCAGTGTGCGGCAGGCTTCCTCAGAGTGCGGTTCCTGCTGTCGCTTGCTCCCGCTAAGGTGGGTTTACCACGAATATGGGAAGCATTGGCTGGAGGGCCCAATGGAGCCAAGGCGATGCCGTGTGCTTCCGCCGCCTTGCGTTTCGCAACTTGGTAGATATCGCGATAGTGGGATTTCTTTCCAAAGAGAGATCGAGCTGCGTCTTCTTGGGCACAGATACGAGAACAATAACAGTTGTCATGGTCCGCTATAGTTGGTTTACCACAGAAACAGGTGGGCACGTTGAAGTACTGAGCCTCGACGTGGAAGGGGACCTCCATGACAGTTATTATTTTGTGGAATGATGAGTATAACGATGGAGACAAATTGTGATTATGAATGCGTTGAACTGTGAACACGCCGATGGGGGTGGATGAGTGAACAACGGAAGAATACACATCTTATAAATGTTCTTGCAGCGGCACCATTAGTTCCAGGATATGTGGCCTGTCGGAGAGTGGGACAATGAGGATATCAGAAATAGAGTGGTGAAGTGACAGATGTGATATCCACAAAGGGAAGTCGCGTGAATTCAGCGAGGGATCGTGGATGCAAGCCATGAACAAGATGGATGTGATATGGTCAAACAACGAGAGATCCCGTTTGCGCGCATAGTTCTAATGCGGTGGAAGACCGAAGTGCACACGGCCCATTGTCAAAGCGGTGGCATCGTTCAATTATCGGTGGACGAGCTTAACTTTGCAGAACACCCATCAGTCAATGTGATGCATCATCAAAGCAAACTCGCCAAGAAATGTGGGAAGCTCAAGCGAGTTCCCGGTACAGCTTCGAAGGCGGGTGCGGCTTTATGTGTCGCAAGATATGCATCAGATGCCTCAAACCATACAAATCGCTTGCATTTGTCAAAGCGGTTAGCAACCACGCGTTAGGTGCTATCGGTGGAGTATTCAGAAAAATTCGGAAACAATCTAGAAATTGAGTCTTTAGAGGCACAATTAGACAACTCGAGCTTTGTCTAGGTTGCAGGTCTGACTCGCATGACCATACCCATCGACATGTAACCTAAGTACCGTACCAGCTTACATGTCAATGGACACGGAAATACGAGAGGTCCGAGTCACGTTTTGTTCGCTGATGCACGGTAACGCTTAGGATACACCCACGAGCAGGTGGATGTGTAACAATTTATGAAGTTAAGGCCTTCGAGTGCCAGTTGAGTGCCAGTGTACATCTGTCCGAGTCGTGGGACGCAACAGAAAGGGTTCTCGGAAGATATCGAACTGGAGGGTACCGGTGTTGAGATTCAAATTGAGCGTTCCCAGACAGAATCCAGCCTTCATTTCCTATAAAGTTTCCAAAGGAGACCGCGAAGCATCCCTAGCGTCGAGATCCAGGTTATCGAGAGAAGCTACTGAAAGAGGCTGGTTGCTGGTGAGCACATCCTAACACAAGTCAATCGTGAGAGTATATTCCCTTTTTGCTATATCCTACCTACTTTTATCCAAAACACTCAGGTTCACCGCAAATACCAGCCGTGGTGATCGTAAAGTTTTAGTTTGCAATCTAAAACTTCTATCAGTCAAGAAATCTATTCGTTATCTCGGAAGGAGATAGTCGCATTGAAAGTAAAATATCCTCCGCCGTCTTGCCTTGTCCATGCGAAAACAACTTGACCCTCGAATACCGACCCTCATCAATAACAATGTCAAGAAGAATCACCGATCGTTCATAGTACTTGTGGGGGACAAGGGAAGGGATCAAGTAAGTAATATTATATCCATCGACATATATTCAAGACTCATATGAGCGTTATCTAGATTGTAAACCTTCATTTCCTTCTATCGCAAGCGCGGGTTTCCGCGCGCCCGACTGTGCTTTGGTGTTACAAGAAGGATCTCGGTTTTACAACGTGGGTATTGCTTCTATGTGATACTTGTTTTACGCACAATAACTACCCTCTACTTAGCCATCGAAAAAAGCGGGAAGCTAAAATCAAACGTGATGTTAAACGAGGTGTCCGTGAACCTAATGAGCAAGATCCGTTCGAAATATTCGTTACTGTGACGGATATCCGCTACACGTTCGTATTTGTAATGTTCACTTATATTTTTTACACCTGAAAAACCTCTAGATACTACAAAGAGTCAGAAAAGATCCTTGGAAACACGTATGGCATGTGCATCCTCCAAGACTTTGAAGCTGTCACCCCGAATCTCCTTGCTCGCACCATTGAGACCGTGGAAGGTGGTGGCTTGGTCGTGCTACTCCTCAAGACCATGACATCCCTGCGGCAGCTGTATACTTTAACTATGGTTTGTACCCACCCATCTATTCTTCGGGCCCCTTCTTATATGATCCAAAGGATGTCCATGCTCGCTATAGGACTTCCTCGCATGATTCTGTCGTGGCCCGCTTCAACGAACGATTTATCTTATCTCTTGGTTCATGCTCGGATTGCTTAGTTCTAGATGACGAATTGAACGTTCTGCCGATATCAAAAGCAGCAAAAGATGACATTGCACCGGTAGAAGACGAGCGCGGAAAGGGCAAGGCCAAAGCGGACTCGGAATTAAAGGATCTGAAGGATAGTTTGGCAGACACTCAACCGGTTGGCGAGCTGATTAAACTTGCAAAAACGCTCGACCAAGCGCAAGCTATTCTGACGTTTGTCGAGGCAATTGCTGAGAAGACATTATCATCCACAGTTACGCTGACGGCTTCGCGTGGTAGAGGTAAATCGGCAGCATTAGGTCTGGCTATTGCAGCTGCTCTCGCGCATGGGTATTCGAATATCTTCGTCACTAGCCCCAGCCCTGAGAACTTGAAGACCTTATTCGAGTTTATCTTCAAGGGGATGGATGCACTAGGTTATGAAGAACATCTGGATTACGATATCGCACAGAGCACAAATCCTGACTTCAACAAGGCAATTGTCCGGGTCAACATTTTCCGCCAACACCGGCAGACTATCCAGGTATGTTTACCAGCTATTGAGCACAAGCACTGATGTTCATGAAACCAATCAGTATATTCAACCCGAGGATGCCCATGTCCTTGGGCAGGCTGAACTCGTTATCATCGACGAGGCAGCAGCGATCCCCCTTCCCCTGGTACGGAACCTTATTGGCCCTTATCTAGTGTTCATGGCTTCGACCATCAATGGCTACGAAGGGACTGGCCGCTCTCTTTCCCTTAAACTCATTCAACAACTACGTGAAAGTACTCGACCTTCTCTTACCAAGGACGCCAATGCAACAGAAGAGAACGCCACAGCATCTTCAACTTCCAAAAAACCTGCGCACGCGGCACCTCCAAAAGCACGAACTCTTCGTGAGATAAAGCTCGAGACACCTATCCGGTATTCTTCGGGCGATAAAATCGAAAAATGGCTTAATGGATTACTATGTCTTGACGCTACAATAATACCCAAGTCGGTCCACCAGGGATGCCCACACCCATCGACGTGTGAGCTGTACTACGTCAGTCGCGACACATTGTTCAGTTATCATCCTGCCTCGGAGGTATTCCTGCAACGCATGATGGCGCTTTATGTCGCCAGCCACTACAAAAATCAACCGAATGATCTTCAGCTGATGTCTGACGCACCTGCCCATCACCTCTTCGTTCTACTACCACCCATCAAAGATGACGAAAGCCACCTTCCCGAACCTCTCGTCGTTTTACAGGTAGCACTCGAAGGCAACATTAGCAAAGCTGCGATTATGGATGGGTTAAGCAGAGGTCTCCGAGCCGGGGGAGATATGATTCCCTGGTTGATATCACAGCAATTTCAAGAGAACAAATTCGCTCTCTTGTCCGGCGCCCGAGTTGTTCGGATTGCAACGCACCCTGACTATGCCAATGTAAGCCTTCAATTGAATTTAATTTGAAATCTTTTTAGCTTAGGGTTCTCATCACCCATCACCAGATGGGATATGGTTCTCGAGCGCTGAAGGCTCTGAATTCCTTTTATAGTGGGGAGTTCTTCAGCCTCGATGAAGCAACTCGTGCGGAACCGTCCTATCCCGATGCTACTGCATTCGATGCTGTGAGTTGATGTTACACGTCATAACTCCATGGTAGTAGCGCTGACGAGCCTCCTTTTAGTCGACGGATCTACTATCTGATCATCCAACAGTACGCGCTCCAACAGCTATGCCTCCGTTGCTTCAGCGGCTATCAGAAAGAAAGCCCGAAAACTTAGATTATCTAGGGGTTTCATATGGGCTAACCCCTCAGCTTCTTCGGTAAGTTGGACAGAACACTGTGGATCCGCGATTTTGACCGCTGTTTGCGCCGTCAGTTTCTGGAAGAGGGCCGGATATGCTCCGCTATATGTCCGTCAGACGACTAGTGAACTTACAGGAGAGCATACTTGCGTAATGGTCCGTGGCTTGAACAGTTCCTCAGATGGTGATTTGGAATGGATGGGAGAGTTTGCAAAAGGTGAGCTCCTCACGACACTTTGCATTAGTTAATAAAGAAGATTTCGTATGTAGACTTCAGACGGCGATTCCTCACACTCCTATCCTTCAAATTCCGTCAATTCGGAAGCGTTACCGCTCTCAGCGTGATTGAAGCTGCTAGTATTGGAGTTAAGAAGCTGGACAATGACAGGTCCAAGGGTATGTCTCCTTTCTCCGCGTGCGGAAATCTTGCTCCTAAAGTGATCATGATAGCGTTGAACTCGTCGGAGTTGTCTATGTTGATGTCTCCTTTCGATATGAAGAGACTCGAGTCATACGCAAATAACATGCTTGACTATCACGTCATCCTCGACCTCCTCCCATCGGTCGCGTCATTATATTTCGAAAAGCGCCTTGGAGATGAAGTAAAACTTACTGCTGTGCAGGCTTCCATTCTGTTAGGACTCGGGCTACAGCGGAAAACAATCGAGGAAGTTGAGGTCGGTGTCATACCTGTGGCATATGTCACCACAATTTCTCACAGATCTTTCCCCTTGCCAGACTGAACTGTCACTGCCAGTTTCGCAAGCTCTTGCCCTGTTTGTCAAGGTAATTCGCAAAATCAGCAAGCAGCTCGTCGATATCCAAAAGGCCGCTATCGGTGCTGACATTCCGGTAGCACCGCCAGCAAGCAATTCCCGCACTGATGGCTCCGGTGACACCGTGATGACCGACTGGAAACCGGTAGAAACCACTGTTGAAGAAGAGTTGAACGAGGCCGGTGATGAGGTATCCAAAACTTTGCGTGAAAAACAGCGCGAAATGATTGACTCTCTCGACCTCAGCAAGTGAGTATTTTCCCTCCTGCCTTTTCCCCTACCAGTCCGTTTCATGGCCAATCCAAGGGCTTAAACAAACATCTGAACTTGGTGAACTCTTCAGGTTCGCGATCAATGACGCTTCTGCAGACTGGAGCATGGCAGAGACGCAGGTATCGAAGCTTGCAAAGGGGGGAGAAGGTGCTACTGTCATCAGTGTCAAGAGCACCGGAACGGCAGGGCAGAAGCGGAAGACGGGGATGGAAGGCGGCGATGAGAAGGAGAAGAAGGGGACCCGGAGAGGAAAGAAAGCGAAGCGATAGCAGATGGGGTTGCTATGGTTTGACATCCATCATTTAATTTCATGTCGGAGGCCCCTTCGGGTGACCATCGTTTGCTTCCAGCTTTACATATCCTTGCTGGCAATGCAGCTGACACGAAGAAAATCATTAAACCACCAACGGTGGCGATTAGGACATCTAGATATGGATATGTTTATGTTTCGGAAGGAGATGCATCTTCGAGAAATTTGTAAATGAAAGACGATGAGTACAATCAGACAATCCAGAAGCAACGACAACTCAGGACAAGAGAAATTTGACCACCCAGTCCGAAATGGCATCGGAAGGTGTTGCACAGGCTGACCCACATGGACTATAGCGATCATAATCATCCTTGATATCACCGGCACGTGTCAGCACCATGGATACAGTTGTGACCATCTCACTCTGACAGTAAGACAGTTTGTTGGATCCAAGTCAAATCCAGGTTGTAAACATATGCCTTCGATCGCTCTTGGTACACCCTGGTACACCTCCACGTCCGCAAGGCGATATTATAGCGCTATTCTGCGGCGATAACAACTTGAAAACTGGTTAGTTTTGTTGCCATCTTTCTTACTTATCAAGCGATGTCGAGTTGTCCAGGTCAGCCGATATCGATGCAGCCTGCGATGTTGTTCCCCACATTGGACGTCTGGCTTGTCCGTCTGGATATCCCAAGGTCCATTCCTTGTGGGGTTGTTGCTGGTTGTTGTAGGGTGCTTTGCGCTTGTCACTAACCAACGCACCGATAAATGCGCGTCCCGCATGAAACGTCCTCCAAAGCCACGTGAGAAAATGAAATAGTTTGAAGGACCTGCCCGGGAGTTTTCCCGTCAGCTGCTCCAATCATTTTCGTAAGTTAACGTCAAGTGCCTGGAATAGATTGGTTGATCCCAGATTTGAGATATAAGGAGCATGTCCATAAACAAGCGATCTTGCTGAACGTTTGACCTCAAAACGTCCCGTCCAGGACTTTCCCTACGCCTCATCATGGCCCCCAAGTTCCTACAGAACCTTGTTCCCCGTCGTGAAAAGAAGGAAGGGGACCAAAAACTATGGCCTGCACTCAAAAGCATAACTTTGGTGCAATGGGCCCAGTTCTGGTCGGGGTGAGTGCCGCAGCTTATTTCTTTATCATTTACTAACCTTTTCTTCAGCTATGTCGCATGGACTTGCGATTCTATTGATTTTTTCTCTGTGTCTTTAACTGTCCCAATGCTTGCCGCGCAATTTGGCAAAGAGACGACTTCGATTGTATGTTGATGTGATCCGCTCTCCAAACGCTTATCCTGAAACTTCACAGACGACCGCAATCACACTCACATTACTGTTCAGATCAGTAGGAGCGGTGCGTATCTATTCACTCCAGGAGTCTAAGTCAACTAAGGGGAACTGTTTTACCTAGGTCATATTTGGGATCCTATCAGATCGATTCGGTCGTAAATGGCCACTAGTATTCAACCTAGTACTCTGCTCCATCCTCGAGCTGGGAACCGGTTTCGTTCAAACTTATAAACAATTCTTAGCTGTCCGTGCGCTTTTTGGTGTCGCCATGGGTGGTGTGTGGGGTCTTGCATCATCAACAGCACTCGAAAACCTTCCAGTCGCGACGCGTGGTCTGGCAAGCGGTGTCTTGCAGGAGGGTTATGCAGTTGGTTACCTTCTTGCCGCTGTTATCAACTTGACACTCGTGGCGGAGACTCATCAAGGCTGGCGGACTCTTTTCTGGACTGGCGCAGGTATATCAATGTTTGCAGCCATCATCCGTGCCATGGTTCCGGAGAGTGAAGTCTTTTTACGTGCGAAAGCAATCGAAAAGGCGAAGGGCACTACTACGACCAAGAAGACGAAGATTTTCTTGAGAGAAATGAAGGAGATGCTCAAACGTCATTGGCTTCTTTGCATTTACGCTGTGCTACTCATGACCGGTAAATTCCTCCCGAATGCCGCTATGCTCTATTCTTATCTGAATGACCCCAGGTTTCAACTTTTTGTCGCACGGATCTCAGGTACGTCCAACATGGCTAATGCGGCTCACATCACATGATCTGAAATAACCATCGTCGGCAGGACCTTTACCCCACTTATCTCGAGACATCGAAGAACTTCTCCGCACACAACGCGACTATCGCGACTATCATTGGGAACCTCGTAAGAATTTTTTCGACGTTTTGATTGGTGTCATTGCTGATCAGATTTCTAGGGCGCTTTTGCGTGAGTATTTGGGATTGTGCAGTGCGAGCTTACAAATGAACATTTCTCTATAGCGGTGGCTCTATTGCCGGATGGATGAGCCAGTATATCGGGCGTCGGTTGACCATCATGTAAGTTGCGTCAATGCAGCAATCTATCCACAATTGGCTGACCCAATTCATCAGCATATGTGTGCTCCTTGTTGGAGGTAGATTGTTTCCCCTGATAAAATCGTAATTAAGCTAATGGAACCTCTTGTCCGAAGTATTCATCCCACTCTGGATTCTTCCTACCTCTTTCAGCGCGCTCGCCGCGGGAGCATTCTGCATCCAGGTCGGAGTCCAGGGTGCCTGGGGTGTCGTACGTCCCTTCCCCCCTTCTCCTGACCACACATCCCAAACAAATGACCTTACGCAGATACCCATTCAATTGGCAGAGCTGTCACCACCGGCTTTCCGCGCCACTTTCCCTGGGGTAGCATACCAAGTCGGAAATGTGCGTGTCAAACCTTTGTTCCAGTTGTAGCCTGGGTACTGATATGAATCTATTACAATAGATGATCTCTTCAGCTTCTGCCCAGATCGAAGCTAGTAAGTGTCTTCTTACTCTCACCGTCAAACTGGTCCAATGAATATCCTTTCCTGTTTCCAGCTGGCGGTAATAACCTAAAGACTACCATCATGGTAGACGGTGCGCCCAAGGTAGTTGACGATTATGCTACCGTATGTGATTTTGTGTTGCGTTGGTCAACGATGCGCTGATATCTAATCGATTTACAGGTGCAGGGCATATTTATCGGCGTTATTGTGGCTTTCGTGATCTTCATCACGATCATTGGTCCAGAGTCAGTTTTTGTCCTTAAATTTCGCACCAGATGGAGCTGATGATGTTTGGGTTGTGCAGGAATCACAGCTCGCACTTCGAGAAACACAAGACCGCATTCGAGGAAGGCGCAGCAGCAGACGATGCGGTCCTCGAGGACGAGTCTACTGGTTCTCAAGCAGGGGATGAGAAGAGTCTGCACGAGAGTGCCTAAAGTTCGAGGAGCTCGGTTGAACAGGCTAAGACGGTAGGATGCGAAATATGGAATATTTAATATGCTATGAATTATTTAGCACACACACGGATCACCTAGGAGGTCGTCGAAAGAAGAGCATTGATGGATCATGGCAGTGATCTTCCCTTACTTTATCCTGCATTTATTCTGTTTATATCCTCTTATCAACGTTGAGTGTAATGATTTATGATTGCACGATCATATTCATGAATTGCGAGCGGGTTGTGAAGATTCTCCAATCGAACTTGATCCAACTGTCGCAAGAACATGAAACACGATTTCAATGAACGAAGTACTACGAAAGTGACGCCAGTAAGAAAAAAAGCCGATGACCTGAAACAAAAATAGTGATTAGTTCACGGCAAAAGCGTACATTGTAAAAACAAGGCAAAGGAAAGTCTCATTCAAAAGATAGGTTCATATCCTGCGTCTCACGGCAGGTCGTATTCATTAAAATCAGTTTTTATTTGGCAATCATCGACGTGATAACAAGAGCTAACCAGGAACTGGAAGCTCACCTAATAATTTAACATGATCGCGGAAGATGTTTATGTATGTCCCAGACACAGTCGACATGCTACGACCACAGAACGGCGTCGTGACATTTCCTAGGCATGGGTATGTATAATCTCGAAGGCAACAAAGACTCGAGAGAGTCAATGGCACTGTGTCGACGGTGGAAAAAATCGAAACGACCAGCGTGGCAAGCCTTCTGAAATCCTGATGATCAAAAAATAAGGTGCATCATTATATAGCGCGTTTGAATCGGAGCTTAAATTACAGAGCCGTCAATCGGCATCCTTGCTGCGCCTCCGGGTTCCTCGATTGTCATGTTTCGGACTTCGCCGGAACCCCTCCGATTTGCGGCTGCTCCATGGGCGATGTGCTCGATGGCGGAATACTCATCTCTATCTCGATGAATGGACCGAATCGCATCCGCGGGTATTCTAGGTAGAACTCACGAACTTTTTCTCGAGGATCCACATCTTCTATGCGACTCTCTGGAAGTTAACCTCTGCACCTCAGCGCTAATATCCTTTACTTAAGCTCGTATTCCCTCCCATCAATTTGGCACAATCTTCAAAGTGATTGTCATGCCCCAACTTCTTGAAGGCTCTTGCCACTGCGGTGCTATACGATTTATTGCGCAGAGCAGTACCTTTGTTCCATACCAGGTGCGAAAACCATCTATATATTCAGGACGGGCGAAAATTTATGAAGGCAAACCAGCTGTGTCTCTGTTCTATTTGTCGGAAGACTTGTGGTGCGGGTGGCTCCATCAACCTCGCGGCGGATATCGACACTTTCTTAGTACGCCAGGGTAAGGAGCACATCAGGTGTGTAATTATTCGAATTTTGGTCCTCCATATGACTGTCAACTGAACCAAAGCTCCCAAAGGGTCTATGAAGCAGGTGTAGATTGTGATAGCGATGACTTCGACGACGAAGACGACGAATCTGTCCCACTTTCGCGAAGTTTTTGCACGAAATGCTCAGCGATGCTGTGGATATATGATGATAACCGGTCAGTGTTCAAGCTTCTGGTTGAATCACGATCCACGGACTGAGCTGTGTATATGTTAGGCCTGGCTTTATCTATCCATTTGCCTCCGCCATCGATTATCCCGAGCTGGAAAACCCGAAAGTCTTGGTTCGTTGGGGAAGGCTTGTCTTATCTGGTGTGCGCTAAACTATATCCACCAGGTTGTGGTGCATGCCAGCTCCAAATCAGCTTATGTTCGTCTACCCGAAGGTGAAAAAATTGTATACGACGAAGATGCAAATTTTTCGGCTGAGGAATGGCATAAGAAGCACGGGAAATTCGTTGAGTGACGTTAAAAAGGTGTCCACGATAGGCGTATTCTATGTAGTCTGAAATACTGTGCCTGCCTTGCGCACGGTCGATAGATTCCATGCCAAACACTTGGACCAATCGTATCCGTGGATATCGATATCAATAAACTTGAGCAGAAGCCGCAACCTGCCTCATTTCGTTCCGTTTCGCTTCGTCGAAGGATCCGCATTTCCTACACAATGCAACTCTGGAATCTGGCCAACCTCGCCACTTCAGCGCTTATTTCCTCTACATAAGCCCGTACTCCGTTTTTCGTCCATATACAGACCGACCATCATGCCGGTTCGACTTGAAGGATCCTGCCACTGCGGTGCTGTTCGATTCACCGCGCAGAGCAATACCCCTGTCCCATATCAGGTGCGAAAACTATCTATTCAGACCGACCGATGACGAAAATTGATGATGGTAACTATACCAGTTGTGCGTCTGTTCTACCTGTCGGAAGGTTGGAGGTGTCAGTGGGTCCATTCTTCTCAGCGCACGCACCAATACCTTCCAAGTACTCCAGGGCGAGGAGGATGTCGGGTATGTCATTACGCGGATTTTGGTCTCATGTGAGGCTGGTATCTCACTGTGTTTCTCCCAAGGATCTACGAAGCCGTCATAGACCGTGACACCGCATACCAATGTACCGCAATCTCCCAGCGAAATTTTTGCTTAAAATGCTCAGCCATGATGTGGCTGTATGATAAGATGTGGTTGGTGTTCCGACTGCTTGTTGTTTAACCCAATGCACGAACTGACCTCTATGTGTTAGGCCTGACCTAATCTATCCGTTTGCTTCCGCCATTGATACTCCTGAGCTAGAAGCCCCACAGGAGTTGGTTCGTTGAGAAACCCTTGTCTACCCCGGTGTGTGCTGACGCCCATTCCCAAGGTCGTGGTACAAGCCAGTTCCAAACCAGCTTATGTTCGCCTTCCTGAAGGCGCAAAGGTTGTATACGAAGGGTATGACACCGAGGCCGACGACGAGTTCGACGACGCGGACGGACCATATGCGCACCACACATGGCACAAGAAGCATGGAAAAGCCGTGGAGTGAATTTAGGATGGTTACCTTGATATCCGTGTAGAAGTCTAAATGACTATGTACCGCGCAGATCTGAGCGCGTTGGTGTAAAATGTCCCGATACCCCGCGCACAGTGTTATATTGTGGGAAATGAGAATCTTGTGCTTAAAACATTTGGAGTGGACCACGAACTGCACGCGTCCAACGATCCCCTATGTAATTATGACATCACGTGTGGGACAACCTCAGCGTTAATCTAAACTCCAACCTTGCTTCCAACTTATAACCGTTCCCACCACGTATACAGTGCGACAATCATGCCAGTCAAACTCGAAGGCTCCTGCCATTGCGGTGCAGTTCGATTCACCATGCTGAGCAGTACCCCTGTTCCCTATCAGGTACGGATAGCTATCAAACACTCCAGCAGAGGAAGGCGAATGTTGATAAGATTGAACCAGTTGTGTGTGTGTTCTATTTGTCGAAAGGTTGGCGGCGTCGGTGGGTCTATAAACCTCGGGGCACACACCAACAGCCTTAAAATCCTGCAGGGCGAGGAGGATATCGGGTACGTGCTTGCTCGGCCGGATGTTGCTTTTCTGGTTACTTATCGTTGGGATATCTATTCAGGGTTTATAAAGCGGTCATGAACCGCGATACCCCTAAAGAATCCATCGCATCTTCCGAGCGGAACTTCTGCAAGAAGTGCTCAGCGATGTTGTGGTTATATGATGAGACGTGGTTAGTGTTCAGACTCCTGATTCTCTCCGAGTTGCGGCACGACTTGACTGGTGGATGCCAGGCCGAAGCAAATTCACCCATTCGCGTCTGCTATCGATTCTCCTGAGCTGGAACCTCCAGAGGAAATGGTTCGCTGCGCAAATGTAACTGTTTGAACACTGACATATGCTCCCTATTCCTTTAGATCGTGGTGAAATCCAACTCCAAACCAGACTACGTTCGCCTACCGGAGGGCGAAAAGATGGTGTATCTCGATTACGGAAGATATTCACTTGATGGTTGGCATAGGCACCACGGTAAGTATGTTGAGTGATCTTGCTGTGGTTAGCCTGCCTTTGCACATCTCTCTACACTTAATACATAGGTCGACTATCGACCACTGACATCATATCTGGTGCATTTACGTGTTGTAAAATGGATGGTACATATCGTTTTCATAGCACTGTTGTAGTATATTCGAGACATACTTCCCCTTCACCTCAAACGCTGCGGCCCGAGTTGACATAGGTCAGAATTCCTCTTATTTTCTTGTAACAGAGAACAAACAATGATCCATTCGAAAACTGAAAATTTAAAAGACGAAGAAAGACATGTTCATGGGGATAACATTATGTATGAGTCATATAAACACGACACGCTATAAACACACACCATCACTCAATCATACCGCGAGCACGAGTATTGCTCAACCTTCCGCATCAAACACCATATGTCCGCCTCCGGCTCCAACTGGGACATGCTGCCCCGTCTCCGACGGCACATACGCGGCTTGCGGTACACCTGTCTCATCCAGTCCCTCCGCCGCCTCAATGATCTCGTACAAGCGCGATGCGACTTCGGGTGGGGGCACGCGCCCACCGAGAATATCTCGTGCGGGCACGGGGGAGCCGTAGAATTCCCGGTTGGCGTCTTTGCGCTCGATAAGGACCGTGCCTTCGAGCGACAGCCCGGCGAATAAACCTGTGTGCACGCATTAGCATTGAATGCCGATGGGCGCAGAAACGTAGCACAGCAAAACGCATAAAATGGAGAGCGCGAATACACGTACCCTTGGACTTCGAATACGAGAACATCGGCGCGGGGTGTGCCAAGCTCGCTTGGACGCTCCCACCTGTCCCAATGGGGCCGGCCGAAGCGCTGATGTTCCCGCCGATAGTGACGTTGCCGCCCATGGAGAATGCCTTTACGGCGTCTTCACTGTTCAGCACGATGACAAAGTCGGTGATGTCCGCTCCAATCTGGAGACCCCACCCCAGGCCGCCTGTGGCGATGCAGGATGGGGCGGACCACGAACCGTCAGGGAGGCGCGCAATGACGAGGCCTGAGCCGGCTTTGCCTGAGAATACGAAGCCAGCTTTAAGAACTTGAAAGACGGCTAGACCTGGTGAGGTTGTGCAATACAGGATAAGCAGGGAATGGAGTGGAGATGTATAAGTGGGATGGACTTACCGCGTGCATGGAGTAGGACCGCCTTTGGTATCGAGTTGAGCGCAGATTCAGGGCGGTCGGGGTCAGCTGCATATATGCACAATATCAATCAATCACCAGCCTTGCAACCAGCTTAAAATGAATTCTCAGACATGAATACGCACCAAGGAAACTGTTCAAGATCTTCGCTGCTTTGTCCGCTTCTCCAGGAAGGGTGAAGCCCTGTACGAAATCTCGTGATCCAGAGGCGACACGAGACGAGCCATCTTTAACGAAAGCAGTTGCTTGTATGCCAGCCTTTTGGGCACCGCGCTTAAACTTGTCTAGCATCGACATCCTGACTCGGAGGTGTGTTTATAATACGTTATATGCGTGCGGAAGTGGGTGCAGATATGAGATTTGGACTGGGCGTTGTGTTAGTGAGGTGTAGGACTCAAATCAGAGTGACGACCCCAATGGCCTTGATGGTGACGGTGAAGAAGCAGAGGCCTGCACTGGATGTTACTTGGGTTAGGGTTAGTCAATGGAGGAGTATTGCATCCGAGAGAGTGAGTTCATGAGTTTGAGGGAAACTACGGAGTCAACTTCAACGTTTCAACCATAACTCTCTCCATTCAAACCCACTGCAGTTTTACTACAGCCTCAGGCCCATCACGCATTTCCCTTCAAACCGTCCGCCAATCATCTGTCCAATTTATAGCAATCACCAACGGTCATGTCAAGCCTAATTTCATCGTAATCCTCAGGCTGCCTAACAATCTCAGTTCCCTATCAATCACACCACACCCACTCGGCCTCGTTTATGTTCCGTTGGATCATGAATTCGTCTGGAATCGAAGTGGATACTGGATACACCTGTTACCGTTGAGATGTGCACAATCATGGTGCCATTTATCAGTAGATGAGGTAGGCAGACGCGCAATTTAGACACTCCGAAGCTCAGTAATTCAACGGCACAGCTATATTTGATGATACGTCTGGTTTCCTATCGCCCAATTGTCAGATCGGACCCGACCTGTCGATGGGCTCAATAACAAATGCCGGATTCGGTTGACAGGCGAAAAAGCTGGAGTTTCGGTGACGAGTATAATGAAGGGATGACTATCTTCTTTCTATGGGATACCTGAGGCTAGTGTCGAGCTAAATGAAGATGGGAGGGATTACTTAGGCCTGAGTCGAGCCGTCAGGTCGCCGAGTGTTCTAAAACCAACCCACCACAAGATGGAAAGCAAGGAAAATCAGGGAAAAGCAGGATGGGCGCCGGATGGTGATTGTAGAATGCACCAGGTGAGTAAAAATACTGGTACGGCTAGTGTATTTACGAGGTGGATGTTGAGGGATATGGATATGGAATGCTAATGATTGATCATCGTCAGTGAATATTATGCGTATATACAGATGATCCTGACCGCCCTGAATCTGCGCTCAACTCGATACCAAAGTCGGCCCTACTTCACGCACACGGTAAGTCCATCCCACTTATACATCTCCACTCCGTTCCGCGCTTATCTTACACGTTGCACAACCTCATCAGGTCTCGCCGTCTTTCAAGTGATCAAAGCTGGCTCAGGCCTCGTCATTATTGGGACAGGCGGGAGCGTCCAAGCGGGCTTGGCACATCTCGCACCGATGTTCTCGTATTCAAAGTCGAAGGGTATGTGTATTCGCGTCGTCCATTTCATGCATTTTGCTGTGCTACGTTCCTGCGCACCTCGGTATCCAATATTCGTGCACACAGGCCGGTTCGCCGGGCTGTCACTTGAAGGCACGGTCCTCATCGAGCGCAGAGACACTAACCAGGAATTCTACGGCTCCCCTGTGCCCGTGCGCCTCGGTAAGCATGTGCTTCCACTCAAAGTCGCGTTGCGCCTGTACGAGATCATCGAGGCGTGGAGGGACTGGATGAGACAGGTGTACCGCAAGCAGTGTATGTGCCATCGGAGACGGGACGGCATGTCCTAGTCGAAGCTGGGGATGGACATATAGTATTTGATGCGGATGGTTGAGTGATACTCATGTGATGGTGTGTGCTTTGTGTTTATATGACTCATATATGATGTTTTGCTCATGAACATCTCAGCTTTTGAATGGAAATTTGTGTTTTCTGTTACAAGAAAATCAGGAACTCAACTTCGTGCCAACCCTGGCTGCGGTGTTGAAAGTGAAGGGGAAGCATATCTTAAATACATTGCAACAATACTACGAAAACAGTACTATCTGCTTGGCCAAATCATACAGTGTTCATTTAACAATCAACATACTCATTGTTGGGGACAATATAGCCTGATCTGCACACCCATTGTTACAATATGATCAAAATTCCAAGAAGTCAAGCCAAATCCAAACCTGTGGGAGGAAATCAGTGAACATCAATGTTGTGAGGTGCATTAAAACTCACCCTCAATATCATACACAGCACAGTTCAAGTATCAGATGATATCAAGCCCCAATGTGAACAAACACGATCCTCTGCTCAAGAGGGACTGCCTTTTTATCTACTGTCCGCATAGCTTTGTTTAGTGATGCTGCTGCCTTTGTGTAATCCATCCCATGCGCAAACATATGCTTATAGAACGCTGAGACCATGTGGTGAGCAACCCCATCGTCAACAGCCCACATTGTCCCAACAACACTCTTGAACCCGGAAAACTGCATCCCTGCAGCTAGATGGATGACCTCATCTGGTGTTTCCTTGTCCCCAACTGCAGTGTGACAGGCAGATAGGAAGGCAAACTCTGGGTTAGAGATATTGTCCTGAATGATATTAAGAAGGGAAAGAGGCTTGTCATGCATGAGAAAGCATGAGTCAAATGCTTGAGCAGGGTTTTGTTGACCATGACAAGCGATATGGACCCAGGAATGCTCATGGAGAGCAGTAAGTGTTGCCTGGTTTGTTGCTTGAGTATCAGATAATCGGTGAGAAGGCACAGATGGAGGCAGCAACCCTAACACAAGGTCCAATTCTGCATTAACAGAGAGAAGTTCAGATCCCTCACTCCTATCACTTGGTGTTGGTTGACCTATTGCAGCAAACTTTGGTGCAACTGGAGAAGCCACTTTATTTTTCCTTGTCCTGATGAGAGCTGATAGCGTTGGAGTGTAGGATGTGATGTATAGATCTGATAAACCCTTTTCGCCCTTGCAGTATGGACCAGCTGCATGGAGTGGTAAAGATGTGAATGTAGAAGTGGGACATAACCAGATTCGTGAGCCTAATGTAACTTCAATGTTCTTCAGTGCCTGCACAATGGGATGCACAATAAGATCCCAGAGTTCTCGCAATAAAGAGACTATCTGAGTCTGATTCCAGTTCCTCTTTAGTACACTTGCAAATGTAGATGATAGTTTAGAAACATCATCCAGAGTGATACTAGGGAGGGGTACATGGCATGGAGATCCATCAAGGAGGATAATGATTCCATCACAGGAATATTCACTGGCATTAATGACAATGACAGGACCTTCAGCTGCAGCTTGCTGGAGATCAGAGTACTGGGGAGGTAGAAGGAAATGAGAGAAACCCTCCACCTGTCGTACTTTGTTCACAGTGGAATCCCATTTTTCTGCCAGTTGTCGGTGATGTTGTGCTTTGTTGTCATAAGAACTACTCATCTCATCATGCTGCATGCTTCTGGACAGCCTGTCAAGCTGCAAGCTGATTCTTTGAAGATCTGTTGCCAGGCTTTCATTCACCTCATGGAGGTGTTCAAGAGGAGTGCGTAAATTGGCTATCTGTGTCCATATGACTCCTCTTCCCTGCTCTAGCAGCTCCACAGCAGCATCAGGCTTATTGTGACGAAGAGCACAAGATGCAGCATTGGCTGCTAAGAAGGAAGATGTGCCTTTAAGGAGCTCACGGCGTAATACAATGGATGACCTTGAGATAGCATAGTGGTCAAGATTGCCCAAGGATGCTCTATAGGCATTCAATGCAGAAACATGATAAAACCTCTCTGCAGCTTTAACCCAGGCCAGTGAGTACTGAAATTGGGGCCATAAACCACAGTTTGTGGCAGTGGAGGCCAATTCATGGTGCTGCATTGCCATATTAAGGTCAGCTCTGTCACCAAATTGCTCAAATCGAGTGGAAAGGGTTCTAGCAAGGTTCTTTAGGGATGTGGAGTGATAAGGGTGCCCTGGTGGACGCAACACAAGGGCCGCATTGTTGAGCTTGATGGCTTCATCCAGGTTAGCTCTGTCACCAAACTGTTTAAATTGAGTGAAAAAGGAGCCAGCAAGGTTATTCAGGGACATGGAGCGATAAGGGTGCCCTGGTGGATGCAACACAAGAGCTGCATGCTCAAGCTTGATGGCTTCATC
>MU267753.1:0-51350 GCA_021014935.1 Hygrophoropsis aurantiaca
ATCCATTATTAGTGAGAAGGTCGCCAACCATCACGATTGTCGGCAGTTTCACTTTGAGCCGTATGGCCTATACTGGCAGCCACGGAGATCGGGTGCCAACCAGGATGCCGTTCGAGTGCACGGCGAGCTGTACACTTCACCAGCATTTATGGATGCCCACAATGAGGTTCAGAATCTTCGAAATGAGCCTGGTTGCGATAGGCCAAAGGTCGTTGTTGCCCTTCAGTTCTGGTCCGATAGCACCCATCTCACCTCATTCGGAAATGCAAAGCTATGGCCTCTCTATCTTTGGTTCGGCAACGAGTCAAAATATCGGAGGTGTAAGCCGTCATGCCATCTCTGCAACCACGTTGCATACTTTCAGCCAG
Source organism: Hygrophoropsis aurantiaca (assembly GCA_021014935.1). Lineage (NCBI taxonomy): Eukaryota > Fungi > Basidiomycota > Agaricomycetes > Boletales > Hygrophoropsidaceae > Hygrophoropsis > Hygrophoropsis aurantiaca. The sequence goes on from MU267753.1 coordinate 369, forward strand.
TGAGTTTACCGGCATCGGCAGTGTCTCAGCATGCTTAGGAGGCGCACATTGCAGCTCCCTGACTCTTTTAAGGATTTCGCGACAAAGCACATGGGCGGCAAGGGACCAACCCGAGAGTTCATGACCCACTGCCACCGTGAATTTCTTCATGCGCAGTGGGACATCCTTCTAGACGACGAGTTTTTAGAGGCCTACCAGCATGGTATTGTACTAATGTGCTTTGACGGCATTGAGCGCCGGTTTTATCCAAGGTTTTTTACTTACTCTGCTGACTATCCTGAGAAGTAAGCGGGTATTTCTAGCTGCCGGGGGAAACATGACTCAATAAATTCGGTCCCAGAATTTTGCTTGCCTGCATTCGAAACCTAGGTGGCTGTCCTTGCCCCCGCTGTCTTATTCCGTTGTCCCGGGTTCAAAATGTCGGGATGGCACGGGATATGGCCCAAAGGAAGAGCCTTACTCGCGTCGACGACAATCATCGACGCAATGCCATTAGCAACGCCCGCAAGTTGATCTATGAGCAAGGATGGCCAGTTGGTAGTGCTCCAGTTGAGAGGCTCCTTAAGGCCGACTCGTTGGTTCCCACTGCGGTAGGATGGTGTACTACATATCTATTTCCTGGCTGATTTAGCATTTGTTCCCCCTGATGCAGAACACGTTCTCTGGGAAGCTGACACCACTTGGAATTGATATATTTGTGATGTTCGTTGTGGACCTTCTCCACGAAGTAGAAATCGGTGTTTGGAGAGCGTTATTCATTCACCTCCTTCGGATACTAGAGGCTTGCAATGCAGGCCTGCTTCATGAACTCGACCAACGGTCAGTGTACGCATTATGCCTGGAACTGGCTGAAGATGACGTTCCTTCAGATATAGACAGGTTCCCACCTTTGGGAAGAGTACTATCCGGAAGTTTTCTCGGAACAGCTCTGAGCTGAAGAAGATGGCTGCAAGAGATTTCGAGGACTTTCTACAGGTACGTGCACTACTTTCTCCACCAACGGCCCTCCAATGAAGATCATTTTTTAGTGCGCCATCCCCGTATTCGACGGCCTGTTGCCTGGAAAACACAACGAGCGCCTCCTCAGATTATTATTTCTCTTTGCGCACTGGCATGCCTTGGCAAAGCTCCGTATGCACACAGACTCCACGTTATTGCTCTTGGATGGCGCGACGACCTCTCTTGGCGCAGGACATATTGTAATAATGGTGCACTAAATTATTGTACTGAACAGTTGTATTTTGGTGCACTACCTCTGCTAAACTCTCGTTAGATTAGTGGTGCACCACTCGTGCACCACTGTCGTGCACCAAAACTGTTCGCAGAATTATGCATTTGGTGCGCTTTCCACTGCCCGATATGGTTGATCGCTGATGGCATCTGGCTTCCTTTGATCTATCAGGATCCTTCGCGTTCTTTTTGATAGAACTGACCCTAGCTTGGTATCGGAATACCTCGCAATGTGTGGACTGATTAGTTGTGCTGTTTTTGATGGGCATGATCTAGGCCTGGACTAGATATGGCCAATCAACTGCCTCCTTTGGTGTATGACGCCCCGAGATCAGACTACTCTTAGTAAATCACATTCAAGCACAGGCAAGTTCTCTTCTAAGTGCGTAAATATAATACTAAATTGAGCTGGAGCACTCAGAATTTCGTCCAAGTCCCCAAAGCCCTTAGCCCGAGTCCTTTGTTCACGAATTAGTAGTTATAAAACCAAATCGGGCTCGAGCACTCAGATTTTCGTCCAAGTCCCCGAAGTCCTTTGTTATAGTATTGTTCGTTTTCATTCAATGAACTCTAGTTCAAAATTTTCACTCGGTTTTCATCTAATGGTCGTGTGTAATATATGTGGTGGGCTCTTGTTGATGCAAAGATACGGGGGTTTGGTGACATGTTCACCATATGTACAATAGACCAAGACTTATATATGATGTGCAATACCAAACTTATATACAACGTGCACTAATATAAGTGCAGTAAGATCAAGACGTGCAAGAAGATGTATGAAATAAACTGATGGAGGACATGTCCTATTTTGAGCGTCTGGAGAGGATCACTGTGAGTATGACTGTATTTCATAAAATGTTCCGACTTACTTTGCTTTCCCGCCCTTCTTTGTCGCTGCCCCGGCTTTTTTCGTAGTGGCGACACCAATTGCATTGTCTTGCTCTTGACGTTTCGACATTGTTCGGATGCGTTTGGGACGCCCATTCTGCTCTGGCTGCGACTCAGCACGCGGGTCGGCATGATTTTCAGGCAAGGCCTTGTCGGTTTCTGGCTCTCGGGGTTTTGATATTTTTCGGGTGCGTTTTCCTCGCCCGGTGGGCTGCTCTGGCGAGGATTCTTCACGTAGCTCGTTCAGATCCTTGTTGACAGCCTCAGCGTCAGGTTGGGATATCCCCGGCACGGACGCTTCATTGCGAGCCATGTTAGAAGAAGTTTGCAAGTGACGCAAACGCGGAGGGGTACTTGTGGCCTGTGTTGGCAACGTTTCGGTATTGTTATTGGCGTGGTTTGATGGAATATTAGAACCAGCATTATTTCCAGTATGAGAATGCATCAAGTGACTCAAACGAGGGGGACCGAATGGCGGAAAGCTCGGGAGCATCGAAGACGACACAGATGACACAGCGGGAGCCACCTGAGCGAATGTCGGAATGACTGGGGGCACTGAAGGGGTAGTGGGAGCTGTGCGAGTGGATGGTGGAAAGACTGGAAGCAATGAAGGGGCAGCAGGAGCCGTAGGAGCAAACATCGGAATGTCTAGGGATGTTGAAGGGGTGGGCGAATACTCAGATAGCCCTGCAGTGATGACCTCGTTAGATGGGGCCAGTTCCATCATTGCAGCTGTTGGTGATTGAGACGAAAACGAGGAACGCGAGGATGTCGATGGCCCGGATGATGACCAATCATTATCCAAAATTTCACCTAACTCATTGAAACTAAATGGTGCCTCCGGTTGTGGGTCATAGTAGCCAGAGACAGAGAGCATCGGAGTGTTATTCAATTCTTGATCGAACTCGAGGGACAATTCCGAACTGGTCCCGGCTGGTAGACGATAAGGGACTGTAGCCAGCGCAAACGTGTTTCCCCCGAACGAGGAAGCCGTGGTGACCAGTGGTGCACTAACTTGTGCATGGTTGGGTGCGCCATTTGATGCGGGAAGTAGAGCGGTATTGGCACTTGGCATGACAAGAGATTGTGCACCACTCGATGCCGGCATTACAAACGATTGTGCACCATTTGATGTATCACTCCAAATGGCACCCCCATCTGCACCCGCGTGATTCATGTTGATATCCCAGTCGTTAGGTGAGTTTGTATCGCTCTTGACATTGTTCATCGTCGTCCCCCGGTTAATATCAGCTAAGTGCACGATTTTGTCAATGTTCTGCAGTCAGTTGTATGACTCTGTACTCACTAGGGTATGTCGTCCTCAAGAACATGTCGAAAGGCTTGACGATTTTTTCTTTGAAACCCACCAGTGCGCTCCCGAAGTCTTTGCCAGCCTCATTATTGCCTACGTGTACACTTAAGACAATGCTAGCGTCAGCCATCCAGTCATTAAAATAAGTGAAAAACTAACGTTAGTGATCGCAGCCGCCCTTCATTTGACGGATCGGGACCGCCCGCTAGTACAGTATACGACCAACCCGTAAGCTCGTGCAAATCCATAAGAATCTTCCCCAATGCAGTGGGCATCACGTCAATCGACCTGGCATGTTTGTGAGTTATGCCATCTATTGAAATGCGGGCTGGCTTACTTTTGTATGTCCTCAGAAGAACGTGCAGCCTTCGACAGCTTGATAGCTTTTTTCCTCTCGTGTGCATCGTGAGTCAACTCTGCTTTCTTTGACGCAACCAATGCTTTTACATCATCACCCGCTTCATCATAGACTTGTTTCGTGATCTCCTGACGCGTTTTCATAATAGCTGCTCGGTTTCCTTTCAAGCCTTCTTCCTCGATACGCACTTCAAGTCGCGAACGAATAGTCTCTCCATACTCGTTCTTTCCATCAACCTCAAGTTTTGTGAATATTTCCCGGGCTTGCGGAGCGCGAGTGCCTTTAGAGAGAGACGCAAGGGGGCCAATCAAACCCGCATTTTTACCGCTGAGTAGGGTTCTGCTCCGCGTTCCTTTTCCCGCCAGCCATCGCATCTTGTTGATGAGTTGCTGTTACGCAGTTCAATGGCCAGATTAACGTGTCAAAAATAACTAACTTACCTCTTGGCGTTTCTCCAGCGCCGCTGCCAAGATTGCATTTTCGGCCTTTGTCAACGCTTCGTCAACCGGTTTGTCTTTCAACTCAGTACAAAGAGTCCTTTCAGGCCATTTGTCAGCCCAAGCCTTGAAATACTGGGGCCAAAATGCGGTATAATTTTTACTGGGCATACAAGGCTTGTATTTCTCGATGAAATATGCTTTCAGCCAAATTTCCTGTTCTGCGGTGGCCCATTTACTCATCTAATCAAATACACAGTGTCAGCTACCGTCATTCACCAAGAAATCATGTCAGTCACGTACTTTGGCTGGGTAATAATCTTGCACGAGTGATACACTTTGGAAAAGCGTTGAGGGGATGACTATGAGGGAGATGATACCCTGGAAAAACGATGCGGCACGTAGCAACCACCGTATGCGCAGGCAAATCAACTTCCGGACTTGCATGATCCGCATCGCCAAAAATAACAAGAATATATCTACATTATATTGCTCACTTCAATGGCACAACGATCAATGAGTAGCTACTTACAATGGAATGTAGTTGTCTTGTGAACAAAACACTGTCACCTCGTCAGGACCAATCATGATGGCACAAAGTAACTCTTCTAACCGTCCAATTGCAGCATGGACAAGCTGTGTGCAGTCTCTGGCACGTTGGTACTCAGGTCCACATCCCTTGGAATTTAATATAACGTCTTCTTCACCCAACGCATTGCTTCTCATACATTCCGCGGTGCGTATTACTTGATTAACGATGTTTTCACGTTCCACAGAATCGTCCAAGGCCAGGATATCATAACATAAATGTTTCATATAAGTGTCGATTGACTCTCCGAAGAGTTTGTTGAGCTGCTGCTCCACTGTAAGGGGGGGCTGCACAAAATGACTGCGCAAGCTAAGGGAATTGAACCAGGAAGACAATATTGTACTCACGATATTCGAGGATTAAGAGCCCGACACGAGGACTTGCTTTTTTCTTTGAAGTTCGATGGCTCAGGGACGATAGATGGAGTGGCGCATGCACTGGTGCCAGTGGAAATATGTGCAGTCATTGAAGACCTTGAAAATGTGGTGTGATTTAGCTGAATGTTTAATAGCTAGTATATGCACCTGTGTTTAATTGATTGATATTGAGCCTTGCGTTTCAGGCTGATTGAACTGCGGTTACTGACATGCACTAGTGAGCCCAACTAGTAGCACAACTAACGTCCAAAAGAGTGACAAATTTACCTTTGATAATAGTTTTGGCGGTATTTGCGAGCAGCAGCCGCAAGTTCTTCTGATGTGCGATAAAGACGTGGTCGTCCCATGAGAGTTGAACCAAAGACAGTAGCAAGTACCGGTAGAAGCGAATAGAGAGGTCACGTTTAGCCAATATTCATATGCACTGTGTGATCTGACTTGATTTTTGTAGGAGATTTACTCAAATATCAGATTTACAACAATAAATCGCATCTGTAACTTCAATGTCAGTGCAGCTGTGCAATGAATGACTGAATAGGTATGTTTTTCGTTGAAACCGAAAACATAATATATTGTGCCATAGTGCTTGAAATTCCACTTTACATTTTTCGTAGGAGATTTACTCAACAATTAATGACTAACTTCCGACAATATATATGATTCAATGACTTCACACTTCATTGACCATTGTTGTATCTGTACATTACACTGAATACATCGATGCTAGTGTGGTATTACGACTTGCTAAGAAACACCAGGAGTTGAAGTCATACTTATATGTATACTCTTGATAAGAAAACATATTGATTGCACAGACCAGCGCCCATCGAACATCATCAACACTATAGAACAGGATCTATGATACAATATGTAACAAGATTGTTGTTCACCCTGCTGCCCAATGCACATGCTGCCTAAATGCTCTCGACGCCATCCTCTAAGACCGCCTGATGAAATGCCTGAACACCTTCCAGCACTGTAGCAACATGTCGGGATGCTGCACGGCTGACTCCGATGACGAGCGAAGTAGTAGTTGGCCTGGATAGAACGACAGTTAGTGCAATACGGGTTAGAAATAACCATACATGGACACGGGAACTTACCAGCCGGAGAAGACACCATAGCGTGTGCCTTTCGTAACGCAATAGAAGGAGGCTTCACTCCAGGTCCGGGAATCCCATATACAACACCATTATATACTTGTCTCCGAATCCGAGGCGCAGGTGGATGCCCCTCCGTGCAGACTCAATATCATGAGCAGGGGCTAAGGTATCAGCGGCGGTGTTGGTGTCAGCCAGCCCGGAACAGGAGTGATAGTAGTGTCAATGCGAACATCTACGGACAACGAACGCTCAGTCGCCTGAACGACTATCAAGGTCACCGGCGCGGATCAACTTGCAAATGAGGCAAGGCACCTAGAATAGAACCCACGTGGTTAGCACCGCACGTGTGGTTGCTTCTTACCGACTTCCTTGCACATCCCATACTTACCTTGTTTCCTCATCGTTGTATTGTCTCTCTTCCGCTCTCAGGCATCCTTTCGTTCAATTGGGGGATCCTGGTATGCAATTCTGCAATGCTTCGGAAACATATCTAGGTAAGTTCCGGTTTTGAACCATTCGTTTCTCACCTTTCCACGAACACTATGGTGCGCCATATTACCTATACTGACGATGAGTACGAGTTGTTGTTTGGGAGAGACCCTCAATGTAAGACTTGATATATACCTGATTAACATACTCTTATCGTCATACTATAGGGATCAATTATCCCGAGGAAGGCGAGGGGCCTTATATCAAAGAGGACGAGTTAACGGAAGGTATGGTCTCATTTGTAGCATAAGATTTCTATGATGACAAAAGTAACTCGACAGCACCCAATGAGAATACCAACGCATGCCCCTCCGACGCTGATATACCGACTCTTGTTGAAGCATTGGAGAACCTTCAGCTCATACAGAATCAAGAAGTGACGACAAGTGATGAGTCCTCAAAGGACTCAGTTCTATATCAGCAACTACGCGCTGAGATCGCAAGCCTCCGTATGCTGCTGGCAGCTGCTCAGAAGGAAAGTCAGGTGAGCATCATCTGAGTTCATATGTACGCGCCCTCAAATTCGGTTTCAGCAATATCGTCGCTCTCACTTTCATGCACATACACATCCCTCGCCATCACATTTCTCACTGTCATTACTTGCTGAGGCTCACGACGATGTCCAATCTCCAGTAAAATCCGTGGAGATCACCGCCCGTGAGCCGCCGGTGAACAAGTCCAAGGTAAGATGAAAATTCGTGATGAATGTGGAAGTTCATTTATCAATTGTGTAGCAAAGCGAAAGCCCCAGGAGTCGAGGGCTGCCACCGCACCTTGTTGCTGCCGGATTTCGCATGTGTCATGAGTCTCAGTAGAACATCATACTGCGTGCATGGTTTTGATTCTTGAGATTCTTTCATTGGTTCTATCTACTTGATAAGTAGTTTTCATGTCTTGATGTAGCGATGCTGCTCCGTGTCTGCTGATCTAGGTTATTTGATTTACTTGTAGTAACGAAAGAACCACATCATGCCAGTACAATACGCACAATGATTAATTCAAGAAGGTCGATACAAGCACAAAGAAGCTTGATGTGAGTGCAATGATCCTCAGGCAACCGGGAATGAAACACCGGTTTTTCTTCCAGACTGGAGAGGGACTCTGATGATGCGCCGTATCCGTTGAACCCCCCACTGCACCATCATGGCCCCAGTGCGCAGGAAAAAACGCGTTGTAGCAAGGGTCGAAGTGTACGATTGTGACCCGGTGCACACTGCCGCACCTTTGACTTTAGAATATATCCCTAACACGCAGTACCACATCAGCACATCAGGTTCTGTGCGATCGTCCAGTGGATTTATTGGCATCCCAGCTACTCTGGTTCCGAGTGTGCCAGACGAGTCAAGTGACCTCCAGGCCGATCTTGGAGACTATCACGACTTCTACAATGCTGAGAACCTTGCGTTTGAGTTTGATTATAGCTCAAATACGAATGAGGAGCCAGCTGACATGGTCGAAGTCGTCACTCTCGATACTCCAAAGCGCAAGCGCTATGGAAGCGTAGGCACTTCATTCACCTACTGGATTACTTGAAGCTGAAATTTTCTATAGGATAAACCACTGCTACAATGGTTACCGGAACGCTCTGCATTTCTTGACGAGCTCATTCGACTGGATGGAAGGGGGGATTACATCGATGTTATGGAGTGCTGTGAGCTGGGACTCGCAATTTTTCGCTGCGAGGATTGTTTCGGTCTAAGGCCAAGATGCCAAAGCTGCATTGTTTTGCTGCATGCGCAGACCCCTTTGCACCGCATCGAGGTTTGTACCTTATCACTGTGTTATAAAATCCTTCCGTTGATTAATTAAACACAGCAGTGGAACGGTTCGTTTTTCGAGCCTATCTCTCTCAAAGGCTTGGGAATGAGGGTCCAATTGGGTCACAGCGTTGGCCAAGCTTGCTTATGGCCCAGACCGGCAGCCTGCGATGATTTCGTAGTCATTGACTGTCACGGCATTCACGAAGTTGCGCTCGATTTCTGTGGCTGCCCCTCCGGTCTCACCAGGGCAACACAGTTGCTGCGGTCACGATGGTATCCAGCAACAATTCGTGAACCGGCAACCGCTGCTACGTTTGCAGTGCTAGATCAATTCATTTTACTTAACTTTGAGTCTAAAGCTTCATCCTACGAGTTTTACCATAGTATTGCGCGTCGTACGGATAATACAGGATTGTCGCCACTTAGAGTGAGTATGATTGTATATCGTTGAGGTTTAATAATTAACCAGTTTGAATAGGATCGATACCAAGCATTCATGCGCATGACTCACGAGTGGCGGAATATCAAGTCACTCAAACGCGCTGGTCGTGGTCATGACCCCGAGGGGATAGAAGCTACAAAGGCTGGGCAGCTTGCAGTCTTATGCCCCGCTTGTCCACAGCCGGGTATGAACATTCCCGACAACTGGGAGGACATTCCAAGCGATAAACAGTAAGCTATTATATTTCTTTTGTTCACGAAGACCGTTTCTTATATGCTATGCAATAGATGGTTATGCACAAAGTACATCGCAGTTGACGCGAACTTCCGTCTCAAACGCGACAATGTCTCCAGTGAGGCAGCCGACCCCAGCTTGAATAAAGGATGGGGTTTTTTTGTCGAGGAGACAGAATATAAAGCACATATTGAAAAGTGTGCGCATATTCCACAAGAGGTTTTTCCGTCTCTTATATATCAATGCTATTGCTGACACATTCATTTCCATAGAAGAGTACATGTTCGAGTCACAAAGCTGTTGATTTAGCTGACACCAAATCGTCACGAGGACTGGCGGCAACCGGTGTGGGCGCAGTAGATTGTGCTCGACATAACATGAAGCTACCAAGTGGTGTAGGTGATCTACAAAAAGGCGAGAGGTACGCATGTATCAATTTTCTCGCACCTGTTACTTAATTTATAACAGATATGCCAATATGGACTACGTCGTGTTCTCAGCTCTTGCCGGCTACACTGGGAAGTCCTTATTCATATCATACGACATTGCTTGCCAATGGCATAAGCATGTATGGGAGCGCATGTCACTTTTGCCTCCTCGTCTCCATTTTGACACCTCCGACAAAGAGATCACATTCCTCGTCCCCAAATTCCATCTCCCCGCACACGTTGAGCTTTGCCAGACAACGTACTCATTTAACTTTATCAAAGGAGCTGGGCGGACCGATGGTGAAGCTATTGAACGAGGTTGGTCAAATATCAATCCCGTCGCCAGTAGCACGAAGGTCATGGGACCGGGTAACCGCCGAGATACGCTCGATGACCACTTTAATGACTGGAACTGGAAGAAAGTAGTCGGTCTTGGTGAGTGAATGTTGAATTTCTCTACACAATGACATTTAACATTACATTACCATTACAGGGGCCTCTCTCTTGCGGAAGATGAAAGAAGCTGTCAGTGAGCGTCGTGAACACCGCGCTTCTTTGGAAGAACTCGAGAGCACGCTGAGTGCAAATCATTTGGCGCAATACACGTCGGAGATGGAGGCATGGGAAGCGGACCGAACCAAGCGAAATCCATTCCACAGCCGCGTTCATGGTTCGTACATTTTTATTAATCATTCACGACGTTGTGCACATATTATACCACACTCTAGCTCCAACGCAGTCCAGCATTCGCCTAGCACTCGCCCAAGAAGAGAAGCAGGAGTTAGATAATGGGAATAACACATCTCTCCACGCTGATGTCTCACCAAGTACTTTGATCAGCGCGGGCTTGGATCTGCAGGAGCAACAGTGAGTCGTCAGCTTCCTACTCCTGTCACCATTATGCTCATACAACTATTCCCAGGCGCCGTTTATCGTCGCAGCTATCTGGGCTCGGCGAACATTCTACAGATCATCAAAAGACGAAAGTACAACAAGGCCTTAACAGTCTCCAGCGCAAGATCGACTTGTGGGTGTCGGTACAACTTCTCTACCTGCCCATCGTTGCGGTGCACCGAGCCAAGGCGGCGAGCGCAAGGGCAGCAAGTGGGAGCGAAGCTATCGTCAAGGGGGTCGAACCTCAAACATTCAAATTATGGCTACCATCAGAACTAGGTTGCAATGACGCTTGTGATATTCGCTTGCGTGAAAACGAATGGCGCTTACGACACGCTCAAGCAAACGATGCTCTCAATCAAGTCCGACAGTTTCTTCGACTCCGATCGCATTTATATAAATTTAAAAATCGAAACCTGCGCGGTCAAGGCCCCAATACGCGCGCTCGAAATGTTCTCAAAGGCGTTGAATCAAAGTTACAAGCCTGTGCCAAGAGGTACCAAGACGCACGTTCCGCCCTTCAGGCACTTTCCAAAGTACTGGGACACGTGGGCTGGGACATCACATTGCAGGAGTTGATGAAAGATGATCTTAAAGCGATGACAGATTTGGTTGATGGAGAGACAGAAGGCCGCAAAAAGTTGTCCTGGATATGGAGAACACCAGGAGTTGCAGAATCGGAGGACAAGGGGCTTCAAGATGGTGCGTCACGGCTATCCGGTACAAATTATGATATTGATCGTAACGCAGCTGTCCGAATGGAATGGTGCCGTGCTCGCGCGCGGGCTATGCGCTGGTCTGAGGAAGTGCAGATACTCCAGGAAGAGATGCGACGGGTCCTGCAATATCTCGAGTGGCACTCCTCTTGGTGGGAGGCACAAGGATGCAACCGAATCCCATCGGATCGCCAGTTAGCGGATGGATTATCAGCCTACGCAAACCGCCAAGCTTACCTCCGTCGAAACCTTGCGGCCCTTTTCCGAGAGCTTTGGAGCATTGTGCCCGCCTTACTAGTAGATTCATCTCTTGTATCCCCTTCGGCATAGCCATATTTTAACAGAGTGGACGTTTTTCGCGGAAAATGCTTTGATTATATAAACCAACGTTGTAACATGAAAAGTAAACATTGAAATAAGATATGTTTTCAGGCGAAAACATATACGAACTAGACAATACCAACGAACTTATAGATATCATATCAAGTAATCCAACGGTGCTATAGCATCATTCAGGTACACACACCACCCTTTTATAGTACACATCGGATCGGGCTTGATCGCTTCGAATGAGTGGTTCTCTCTGACATACAACTGAGATTTCATGAGGGACTCGATCTCACAAAACATACCGGTGTGGGTATTCGAGGCATCTCCACAGCTGAATGCGGAGCACTGCATAGCGCGGTATAGACTGCTGAACGAGATAGTTGGTGCACCACAGGGTCTCTCGCTCACTGGAAATCGTGCACCAAAGTTCAACTGCTAACAAGCGAAGCTTTGCACGATTTCTACAGGGACAGGTGCTTGGCGCGGCTTTGCGCGACTTCCAGAAAACGGTGTGTCCAGCATTCAACACACGCGAACTCAAGCGTGAGGCAGATGCACGGAATCGCCGCTCCAATACGCAAAGCAATCAGCGCCGAAAACAGCCCAAGATCGATCTGGCCGCCAGGAATTCGGCTGCGGCTGCAAGCGGCCTGCCAGCGGCGGATGGAACCCACGCAGCGCGACGGCCAAAGACTTTGAACTTACAGACGTACAAATTGCATGCCCTCGGTGATTATGCTGATTGCATTCGACGGTACGGCACCACCGATTCGTATTCGACTGAGCCTGTGCGTCACATTTTTCTTGCCGTTCCTTTCCAGCCTTATGTTAAACAGGGCGAACTTGAGCACCGCACCCCAAAGCGGTGGTATACACGCACTAGCCGAAAGCAATATGTCGGGCAAATCACACGGATTGAGCGACGTCAAACTCGCATTCGTCGCATTCGTGAGCGACTGGGTAACCGGACTGGAGGCAGCTCAGAAACCCACGCTGACGAGGACAGCGCCATGGCTTGCCCATCTGGGGTGCATCATGTAATTGGCTCGTCTCAGAACATCCCATGCGACATCCCTTCCTTTGTACAGAAATATACCGGGGACCCAGCAATACAAGTAAGTCACGGGGGCCAGAGCTTCTAAGTGCTTTGGCATTGAGTCAACATTCTATTCTGCAGGAGTTTGTGCCACGATTAAAAAAACACCTTCTTCCTCGTATTCGTGCCCAGCTCCAGTCTGAAATGTCCGAACTTGGAGGACCACCGACCTGCGACGAACACGCAGAAGTACTAAGCGGAGACGACTACCGCTTTGTCTTCTTCAAAAACGAGCGAATATATGAGCACAAGCTCATGCGCATCAACTGTACAACCTATGATGTCCGGCGTGCACAAGACGTTGTCAACCCATCTACATCACACAACAATATTATGGTCCTTGCCAGCGCTGTTGCTTCGGACGGCTCGGAAGGCTATTCCAATCATCATCCCTTCTTGTACGCGCGAATAATTGGAATATTCCATGCCAACGTAATCTACACTGGCCCAGGGACACCAGACTACAGCCCACGACGCCTGGAGTTTTTATGGGTACGGTGGTACAAAATCATTGAGCATCCCGCTGCCGGTTGGGATGCCTGCAAGTTGGACCGCGTGTGCTTTCACCCCATGGCCAGCGAGGACGCGTTTGGCTTTCTAGACCCGAACGATGTCCTGCGTAGCTGTCACCTTATCCCGGCTTTTGCTTTTGGCAAAGTGCACGCCGATGGCACTGGGTTATCACGTTGCATTGATGATTCTCAGGATTGGCGAAGTTACTATGTTAATCGGTACGTTCTTCATCCCCCAGCCTCTCTCATGGTGATAAACTGATGTGTGGAAAACTTGAAGCTTCGTGGATCGTGACATGGTTATGCGGTATCATATAGGGTTGGGTGTGGGACATGTTCATACTATCCCTGATCATGACCATTTGAGCGCCAACGGCAACTCTCTGTCAGCAGACAGAGAGCACGAGCCTGAAGAGGCGGTTAATAACTCCTCAAATCCCCATGAGGAGGGTGAACTCGAAGGCGCAGAGGGACCTGGTGACTCAAAACTAGCAGATGATGACAGCGGTGCCGAGTCGGACGGTCTATCAAATGGCTCTGAAGGTACATACGAACGGTCGGATGATGACGTAGATGTCGAATCTGCCCCAGAGGAATACAGCAGCTCGGAAGGCGATCTCCAGGATGAGCTCATACTTGATATGTATGGGATTGATGATCTCGATGCTGGGTCTTATGATTGACACCACAGCATTCATCAAGGAGATTTTATCGTCATTTTTCTAAGGAAGACAGGGACCGTCGGTTTTCATATCCTCTATTAATTCAATCTCAAGGGCTCATTGGGAGTCCTCCCATGCCCCCGTCCACTCCTCCCGCCGCCATGGCTGCGAAGATGAGAGGTCCTTTTCGGGGTGGTATCATTCCCACCTCTGCAGAACGCGATGCGCGCGGGGCATGCGTATAGAGCGAGTCAGAACGCATTGGGGTTCGAGAAAGGACTTGCATCGAAGAAGTCGAGCGAGCGGGATTGGGAGTGATGACAGTGCTATGTCGAGCCGGAGAGGCACGAAGATTCTCCACAAGGCCAGGTGGAGGAGCAGGAATCCCGTTCGATGATAAACGATAGCTTCGAGGAACTGCAGATGTGCTCAAATTGCGATTTAAACTGGGGTCGTTCGATGGAGGAGCTGGATCAGAGCTTTGCGCAATGGACGACGAGCGAGGGCGACCAACGATTGCACTCGCATACTGCACGCCCGAATGATCGACAATCCTACCTCACTGGCACACAGACTGCACAAATGGACTCCCTCCCATGAAAGGTTTTGTCCACGAGGTGTTACACAGATCACGCACCTCTGGCAGTGTTCTTCAGACAGCGCTCTGCTCCATCAAAGCTCCGGAACTCGTCAGGAAAGAAAAGCAAGGCCTCGCAGTTCACAAAGAAACCGCCCAATGTGAATCTACTTCTATGCTTAGATCGGCATTCACATCTACATCTTCGAGTCAATCATGGTCATTCAGCGACCTTTTAGAATTCGTCGGGATCGATCCTGTTCCTCTTGGAGCTGAATCGTTCTTGCAGTTACTTTCGGATACTAGTCATCTTCTCTCCCACAGAGCAAGGCCGCTGATCTTCCGCCTCTCCCTTCGCCCCCACTCTGTCTTCGCTGAAAGACAACCCCGTCTTGTCACAGCGAGAACCTGATGATCGTCTTGCCCGAGTGGAGGAACTTGAGCATGAAGTTGAAAAACTCAGTGCGACTGTGATTGTTTATTGCGGAGGTTCGGATGCAACAACGTTGGAGCGGATTACCAACGAAAACACGAATCCAATGCGCGAAGATGAGCAGCTTTCGCACAAGATCCAATTGTTATTGGAGGTCGATCAACCCAGTTACAACCACAATCGACCGCCTCACATGTCAAGCTTGGAAAACGTTGGACACTTGTCCAATGAATTCGATGGCTGGCAACGACAACTCGCCAGCTCAATGAGCACTCGGCGGCCACTGAGCGATTTCGAATCACCGCTCCATCTTGGGCATGAACGCTCGAGATCGCGGTCGAGTCAGGCTTCAGTCACGGTACGCATTAATGTACAACATTCTATCTAAACTGCTGTTGCAACTACGAGAGCCTCTGAGAAAAATTGACTTCTGGTTTCGTGATTTGGGACCAGGGGTATGATGAATACGACTGAATTCTAAGAAAATCCGATCCTATCCGATCGGATTTTACGATGGGTTTTTTCCTTGATGCTTCATCGCCCCGACGAGGAGCAGCACGAGACTGATGTTCGGATTAAACATTCCAAACTCGATACACATTGTTAAGGGTCGTTGGGTTGTACAATGTGAAATGGGAAAACATGTGCATTATTTTATTGTTCTTATTTTCTACTTATTCAACTTGTTCGTCGAACAATACAAGTACAGACTCGGAAAAGCGTGAAAACCTGAGCCAGAGGTGGGACGAGCTACTGGCGCTGCAGAATCTCACGTCCCAAGACATTAGCAGAGGCTATAATTCTGAGACTAATCATGCAGCCCCCATCAGCCATTAGAACATTGGTGCTCAGTTGGTAAGATCTAAGCTGTCAATACAATTCTGATACCGCTAGATGACCTGCTCTCTCTGAGGGTGTAATTCGGTCAGCCTTTGATACAGGTCATGCAGTCCCGATATTTGACCATCAGGTGTCGAGAACATTGGTGCTCAATTGGTAAGATCTGAGCTGTGGATACAATTTCGATACCGCTAGATAATTTACTTTCTCTACGAGATCTGCCTCCAACGAGGCGATAATCCTATATAAATCTCGGCCAATACACAGCTGGCTGGCCGAAGCTTTTCAACTCCGCCTGGTCATACCACCGACTTCACGTTTTCCTGATGTCTGAGGTTCCGACAGAGATCATCCACTTCGAGTCTTCGACGTGATAATAAGTAATTCTTTTGTGGTCGTACCATGGCTGAATTCCGCAATCAAATCTCTTACAACAAGTCGGTGTAGCTCGCTCGTGTTTACAACCAGGTTCTTGAACCCAAAAAGACGGTCATTATTCCCGTGTGTGAGTGTCATTGTACTTGTGCTGTTGTAATATTTCGATCGGGTGGAATGATCCAGACTTTATTCAGGTCCACAGTTTGCCACAGTCGCGTCAATTGCTGTCAGTCATGTTTAATGAACTGGCTTGATTTCATGTTCGAGTATAAAAGCCTGAGGTATCAAATACGATATGAGTTGCCTCACCCGCCTCCACGTCGCCGTTATCGCCCATCGCAATGCGTTTTTGTCTGGTAGCGCTATTAGCTCTTATCGCAGCGGCTGCTTCACCTGCTGCTGCTGAAGGATCAACTAATGCAGAGAGATTTGCACGTGGATTACCTCCCTTGCCCCCCAAGTTTGGTCGATCTCACCCAGGCCAAGCACGAAATCCCTCTTCAGCCTTTGGTAGGCATATATTTTAGTCCAAGTTAGCCAACGGCATGATTCAAACCCACCACCTTGTAGTTCCAGACAGGGTCAATATTGTCGTATCACCATCACCATCCAGTAAACCCCACATAAACCAATTGTTCTACAAGTATGCTGGCCGGATAAAAGTAGTCAGTTACGACGGAGAACCTCTAGGCTATCTTCGAAATTGGCAGACAGGTAGTGTGTGCGTACATCGATCCATCGCAGGAGACATTTTTCTGAATATATTTGTTATAGGAGTGGCGTTAATGCAGGGGGAGTTGATACCGAACTTCATGTCACCTTCAAATCGGTGAGATCTGAGGACCATCTGTTCAATATATATGCCACGGTGAGTAGAGTAACATCATCCAAAAGCATATGTTCAACTTATTCTACATCAGAACCCGAATTTCCCTGCGCCATATTACATCGGTACATCGACTACAGCCACATTGGGCCCTGGACTTCAAAGGTACGAGCGGGTATTTGAGATATGATAAGGAAACTAACCGACGGCTCTGTCTTACAGTTCTGTTGCCTTTGCCAATGTAGACCAAAGTATGCAAGCTCTTCTTCGATCTCTTCGACATGTGGCTCACATTATTCTAGCGCCGCCAAAATCTCCTCCCGTTACCGTCGGTAATTTCAGTTATGAGTCTGCCATCTGGTCATTTGATCACAAAACCAATGAAATAACCGGTTTGTCAAGGCTTCTTCTAACCTATTCATCATAGCACTTACATATCCATCGGTACAGCACACTATGTCAACCCCGATGGCAGCACCCCAAAGACGACGATCGCGTATAACATCTGGGACAACACTATCTTCTTCGTAGGAGATATTGATGCTTTCAATAACGCGACTTCGGATCCTGATTATCTTGCGTCACCGGTGGTAAGCAACCTTTTTTATCCCATCGCTAAACTTGCTCAACGTTATTACAGACATTCTTCCTGGAGAACCTCTAACACTACCCGCTGGCTTTTTTGTCCATAATTTTGACTGTTTCGCGGACACTGAAAGATCTTTGTTCGGGACTTCTTATTTATAGACATTGGCGGGTTTGACCAGACACTAGTTTGCATTTCTTCTTCTCCGAAGGTCATGAATTGTGTTCGAGTGTGCTGGTACTTTACAATTTCTCATGGACTTTGACGATTGCATATTACGCTCGGACTTTGGTTGTAGGGAGCTTATGTACCTAGCCAACTTCATCTTCATATCAGAACTCGGATAAGTCCAGTTGGACCTGAACGGGGAGTGGCCAGAAATATATATAGATCTCAATAAGAAATATTGTACACAAAATTTAGTGGATGGTGTGATAGGTACATTACAATCCACCTCAGCACGAAACCCTATGTAATCAAGAAAATTGGTCGTAAAATTCATTGGGACGTGGGGACCCCAGGATCCGGCATCTGGCATACACAGCTCGACTGAGCTTATGTGCCTGATCCACATCATTCAAAACTTTGAGTCTCCTACTCAGGGAATGCAAGCGAGCGAACTTCTTCGATCCAGCTCGCAGCGGCGCCGGGGTACTATCACCACAATTCTTATTAGCAAACGTCATGTTAAACACAGGATAGATCTCACCTCCCAGACCATGACACCCGCATCTAATGGAGTAATCCCATCAAGGTTAGTTCGTCAGTAAAAGTCGCATGATGTGAAATCCAAAGGAAATAGCGCACCCCATCCCTGCTCATAAGCCTCGTCAACACACTGAGCCAATAAGGTGGTGTTCATGTATCCGTTGTTTGCGTCAGCGGTCGTTGCGGGCTTGCCGATGACAAGTTTGTCGAGCGAAACACCCGAAGCTGCGATCTGGAAAAGGGCAGACTCGGGATAAGTGGTAGAGGAGGCCGTCAAGAGGCCGTCACAGGTGGTGTATTCGGTTGTGCCCTCTGAAGATGCTACTCATCAGAAATGCCACATCCATCTGTGAAGCAAGGGACTCACGGTTGTAGAACTGATGATTGGTGAGAAGAATACGATGAGTTCAATCTATAGTTATCTTTTTGTAAGGATCTACAGTTACCTGAATGTTGTACTGGTAAAATGTTCGATTTTAGTATACCATTTGCTATACTGAGTGAGAAGGACATACCCAGTCAATCAACGACCCGACGGCTTGATCGACCTCCAAGTATCCATATGCATAGTTGGGGGAGAACCTATAAAATCAACAATGACCAAATGGTTAAACTTAGTCCGGTAAATGATCAAGGTAACGTGGTAAATTACCATGGAGCAACAGCTATCACAAAGGCCAATCAGCATGGATAAAGAGCACGAATGTAGCGATTTACTCACGTGCATGCGTAAGAATATATTCGCCTTGTGGAAGCTGAGCCCGTAACGCGGTCGTGAACGTAGCAAGCCATGTCTCGGCAGAGTCGGTACCCGAGTTCATGGCGTTAAAGTCCTGTTTTCCCAACTAAGCATGTAACCCCTGTGAAAAAAAAAGTTGTATCACGTACTTCATAATCGATATCAACACCGTCAAGATCGTATTCCAATACAAACGCAGCGAGGTTGTTTGCCGTGGTGGTCGGGTCGTCACCGCTGGACGTAGGGGTGTCGGTGGACCCGAACGCAGACACGATAAGCGAGATACCAGCGTCGTTGTAGGATGATTTGATCGACGCGCGGGTGGCGTTGTCGAGCTCTGTCCATTCTTCAGCTTGGTCGGCGGGACCGGATGTCAGCCAGAATGACAGGGCGCTGAAAGAGTTGAGATCAACACGAAATCAGCGACGCGAGGAAAAGGAATGGCATGATATGGCCTTGAGTATGAATGTAGATACTCACAAGACATTGTATCCCTGCAGAATATATAGAGGTCAAGATGAATGCGGAGACGAGGCTAACAAATAAAAACGAACCGTCACTTCCGTAACATTCGGAGGGCCATTCTCGCCAGAGACCCACTGGTCACTGTAGATCACAAAGCGCGGCGCTGCGGGAGTCGTCCGCTTTGCCAAGCTCTTCGAGGTCGCAGCAAGCGGAACTGACGCTGCTCCACGGAGGGACGCAAGAGCCGTGATGAGAGTCGCCAGTTGGGAGAGCCTGAATGAGACCATGATGTTCCTTGAGCGGGGGAAGATCAACCGACTAGGGGCAGGGGCGAAGGAGCAAGAGCTACCGTCCCATTCCCATTCGCTGGTTGCATTTATATCCCTAGGCTATACGATCTATACCTTATCGCACCCCGAAAGGAAGCGAGGGAGAACGAAGGAGAGATCCTTTTCCCTGAGGCCCAAGCCGAGTGCTCGATGCGTATGTGAATGCGTATCTGAGCGTGAGTACGGATCCTGGGCCGTGCATATGGAACGAGGCCGAGAAAAGCACAAGCGCTTTCTCGGAGGACGAAGGAAAAAGGGCGATAAAGCCTAAAATCAGGGGTTTCGGTGTGCACCCATCTGCTAGAACGCATGGGCGACAACACCAGCGAACAATCAAACATCCTCAGAATGTTTGACATGTGCTACCAGCGCAACTTAAGCACGTTGGCTTGTGAGTTGTTGCTGTTTTTGTGTTTGTTTCTGATTCCGTTCAAGCATCAGAGCCACGATGACAACGGAAAACGGATCCTGACCAATACTAATCACTCAACACATCAAACAAACCAGGAGAACAAGAGAGAGAGGAACATACCTTTATGGCGGATAATCATTCCGACCATACCGCTTCATCTACTCCCGTTCCCAAGGTCCAAAGCCAAAGCAAAATAGCAGAGAAGAGCCGAGCCAAGCAGATATAGTTCTTGTAGTAAAAAGGCGAGTATGATCAGAGCATTCCATCTTTAGCTTTATCCTCGGGCAAACTTGAAGGCATAGGCGGCAAGCAAAGCACATGTACTCGGTCTTTCAGCCTCAGTTGCACACGGGACACGAGACAAAATAAGGCAAAGACGAAGGTCTTCTCAAGCATAATGCCCGGTCGGCAAGATTATTTCTCCTGGGTTCTACCTTTTCTTTCTCTTGCTTCGAGTATGTAATTTGGTATGTGTTTTGTCCGGAAAACGGATAGAGCCGATAGTATACGAAATGGGGATCTATCGTGCGGACTGATTATAGAGATAGAGCAAATGCGCAACAATTCTGGTTCGAGCAAGTGTTATCGAGAGTGGGATGGGCAGTCGCTTTCGGTGACGTTCCCAACTACGGGTTCGCATCATGATGGCTGACTGGTGTCGCAGACAGATTTAGGACACTGGCCTTGAAAGCAGAGTATGACTGATGTTTGATGCTTGTGGCCACGTAGTGCGTCTATGGATATCACATGGCAGCCTACAGAAAACAGTTGTTGAAAGGGAGCATGGGATAGTGTACAGTGGCAAGTAAAGGCGGGCTCACAATAGCAAGCGTGGGCACATCGATAAGTATGGATACGGCAACGCGGCAGCGATACGATGATAGCGATCAGACGATCCCACTAGGCCGAGGTCGGCTTGCTATCCTGGCGCCGATATCGAGATCTAAGACATTTCGGTGTTCGCGATTGGCTTCACTATAAGCTCCAGAAGAGAGAAGTCATCGTGTCGATAAGCACTCAGAGAAGATTAGAACTTAGTGTACAGACACGAGAGATGTGGGTGAAAAGCTGAATTTAGCTCGTCCCGTATTCCTTCCAGCCTTTCCTCCGTGGAGTGGAAATCGATGCTGCCAAGCCCTTCAACATAGCAAAATCAAATATCGTAGCTCCAGGTAAGGGACGGACGGACCATAAAGAAATAGTATCTGGCGCATATATTCGAGTTTGGGTCCTTGTTCATACCATGCTCGCACGGGTAACTATAGTGATCACGAAATTAGAAACTCGAAAAAAACAGGACGTGCCTCGGGATTCGTGCGTCAAGCGAACAAGAAAGAGCGCATACCGCCTGTCGATGGCCCATAACAATCGGAATTGACGGTATCGTAGCGCACTCCCAGGCCACTGGAAGCGCTGATGGGTCCCGATCTCTTTGATACTTGAACTATGATCGCAAGGCCAAGTGCCACGTTAGATTGCGTTAAATTAAGATTGGCGCTGAAATTAATTGACTTTCAGGTCCAATCATGACGAGCTTCGTCGGACGCCTCGTACTCACATCAAGAGGCTGCTCGCATGAAGCCAAAGGCTTGATGCAGAATCGGGGTCAATTAAAAAGTGATACTGTAACACAAAGAGCACTGGACAGATGGGGAGACGTACCGAGGAGGAAATCGTGTGAGCGAGACCTCCAAAAGGAGGTCCACACCGGTGGCGCTCAGAAATACGCAATCCAACGTTGCTTAGGCCATAAAACCACATGGTCATTACAATGGAAGTTTCCTGCTGTCGTACTTCTCACTTGATACGGAGTTGGGCTCCTTGTGATTGGTTCCTCGTACCAATATAAGCAAGGGAGAGGAATGAATAACGGGCTCTTAGTTCATGCTGGATGACCGCCATCTACCAGCCCACATATTTTCCGCACACAGATCAAAAATTCGCTCTCACAGGACCGAGTTAGAAACTTGATGCAACATCTGCATCGCACAGCATCAAGATCAGTATTTATCAACTAGATATTCCAACAAGTGGACCTAGAGAAACGCACCCGAAGCTTTTCGTTGTCTGTCAACGCGCATACTTGCCACACGCATAGAAGATATTATTATAACTCCATGTATGCATCACAAATTTGCTTCCACAAGGTCAGCAACCTATGGATTAAAATGATGAGCTAGGAAAACACATCAGAAGCGAAGGAGGTACGATCATTGTGGAAGACCTACTTTCCAACAACCGCTGAGACTCGACCCTTAATGATGTGTGGGCTCGGAGTCCAGAGAATCAGTGTTCAGATTTCACTCACGATGTTGATGAGTAGTGCTCTTTCAGGTCTGACTTGAATTAAATATCGGGATTAGGACCACGAAAGACTCACCTTCAGGTACCACTACTTGGTACCCATCATCGACGTCGGACTTGAACGTCTACGCGATAGTAAGTATAGAAACAGATCTGGACTCGGAATAACAAATTAGCAGCAACAGAATGTCAGAGTAAGTAGGAGTAAGTGCGAAGCAGTTGCATGATTCCAAATTATTGGACCATTACTGTAAACCGGTTTCAACTGGTTTGTTTCTTAGGATTTTTTAGGGCCTGGAAACCTTCGGCCTGGCTATCGGAGACCGAACATAGCGACAGAAAAGAGTTCAATTGGGACAAGACCATCAAACTCGATAATGGATGTAGCAATGAACATCGTTCAAACAAGTTCGAGTTCAAGTGATGACCGGCAAACACCGATTCCTTCAATTAGCGCAACAATACTAATTCAGTTTGGTAACACTACTGTATTTCTTAATAGCTCTGCATCATCGTGGGCGACTGATTTCTGGGGATAGGTAAGTGTGTGCTGAGGTGCCCACACAGACCACAGAAAGGACATCGGTCAGTTTATTCAGCTGTTATACAGGATTCAGCTAACCCATGGAAAAGCTGCGGAGAATAGGGTCTCGTGCAATTAGACTTAGCATCATCATAATGGCCGCTCCATCGATCTCCTTTACTTTATAAACCCACCTATATCCCTCTTCGTATCTACCGCCTCGTCATCTTTGGCAGCTAAACCATGCCTACCACGAGGACCAAGCTCCTCAATGCCACCAAAGCCCTCTGTGCCGACTTCGCGGCACAAAAAGATGTGGACGTTCTCCTATCTCATTTTTCTACGACACACCAGCTCACAGCTCTTGAGCACGGCCTCTCGTCTCTCGCACCCTTCCTCGGACGGCGCTTCGTTGGCCACGACGGCATAAAAGAGTACTTCGAGACCATCAGTAAACACCTCACTTACACAGACATGTCGTTCTCGGAATGGGTCATCGATGCAGAGGCGCGGAAAGTATCGGTGAAGGGCGAGGCCAAATCTACGTGGTTGAGCACGCAGGAGAGTTGGGAAGAGACGTTTGTGTATGTGTTGGATTTTGATGAGGAGGAGAAGGTGACGGACTACCAGGTATGGGCGGATACAGGCGCGGCATATTTGGCGAGGAAGGGAAAACTTTCCCAGTTGGACGAGGTGAGTGAATGCGGACTTCTATCCATGCAGTTGGGATTGACTTGGGTGGTGTACTAATCTAGATCTCGCAGGAAATGGACAAACACTAGTTATTGACCGGTGAAGATAAGCAGACTTGAGTCACTTGACTCACAGCAGCGCTCAACAGCTTGTGGCGCATACTTCACATTGCATCAGGTTAATCTCAGACCGTTCTACAACTCTATGGTTGCAATACGACTCTATCTAATCAATTCCCTGGAGTGTTGCAGTCGCATACTTTCGGGAAGATGAACTTGGCGATCGGGCCTGTAAATGACATGGATTAATCGCTAACGACCCCGGGCATAATTTTGTTGCATGTGTGTTGCCTGTGTGCAGGATATTGGGATTCTGATGGCGAGATAACAATAGTTGTTGGTTTCTCGTCCAATATTTCTTGGTCTGATTGTTACACGAGCTGTTGTATTCTGATGATCGATTCAAAAGTAAGGTACTATCGGATAAGGTAATCGGAAATCGGAAGTGGTTAATAGATCCTTCATCTCCGAACGGCAATTGAGAGACGGTACACGATCAGTGCATGAGGACACCCTATTTTAGCCTTTCATTGATGGTCCATCACAAAGCTTTTGCCAGTCACTCAGTGAAAAACTGGCAGACGCCAATTCGACAGCCGAAGAGTACAGACTCATATCTTTGTTCCCCGCTGGATCCCCGGGTTTCTATTCCAGAACCCAGTTCCTTTGTCTTCGGTCACCAAGTTATCTGAAAAACCGGCTTTCGTCCGACTTGTGCTGTTTTTCTCATCCTCATCCTGCATCGTACCCACCATGTCTAACTCGAATTCGATGCCGACGCAAAGCTTGCCTAGGCCAGATCCTAGTATTGGCACTGGCACCAATGCCGATTTGAATGTGCGGCCCTCCAGCAAACACGGCGGCGGTAGTAGAGGTCCAGGGAGAGGAGACGAAGAGCGAGAAAGGGACAAAGAAAAAGAAAGAGGAGAACCATCACAGTGAGTAGGCGCACTTCACCATAGTATCTCGCCACCTACAGGACCTGACTGGCAACTGTAAATTGTCTACCAAATGATTGTCACCGGCGCAGAGATGTCGGAGGCACATCAAAGCACAGCACTGGCCCACATTTGGAAGAGCAGGTCAAGGCTACCTCGAAACGCGCATTGCACTACGAGTCTCAGATGCTCGATTTGAATGTACGTCAACACATGAAGTTTCATGTTTGTCTCGCAAGTCTTCAAATTTATATCTTACTGGCTTGACATTGGTATTCATATAATGTGCCCCTTTACTTATCCTATGTCTTTACCCTTTGTTTGAACTCGATTTTGACCTCGGTTTGCGTAGAACAAGCTCACGGAAAACCTGAGCAACTTCCGTGCGATCGATAGTTTACTGCAAGAAGCGCTGGCCGGGCTCCAGGTATGTACCCATCTGTCAAGGAACTCGCATTTCCATTGATTCATCAATTTCATTCACACACCACCATTATAATCCTCTTACCTGTTCTTACTATCAATGCACTCAGCTCAACGCTAATCGTGCTGACCGCGCCCTGACGCATCATGTTCCCCACATCCAACACGAGCTCGACGACTCCCTCGCCGCATTGCACGAACTCTCTGCGACTCTCCCCACCATCCAGGCCCGCGTAGCCGACATCAGGGGCGTATACGACTCGGGAAGAGAGAAGGTATGTGTCTCTATATTCCTACCCCTAAATTGCCCACCAAACCTACCCAAACCCAGGCCCAATCCCTGACCTCCTCCCTCCTCTGGCTCAACACCGACTTCCCCACCCGCTGGCGCCTCATAATATTCACCCCCTCCGCGCCCGTCTCCTGGCGGTGGAAAGCGATCATGCGCACGCTCTTCACGGTCTTTTTGGTCTTTGCGGCGTGGGTCGCGTATGCGACGCTGGTGCTGGCCTGGAGCGCACTTGGGGGCGCGTATAGGGCGCATCGGCAGAGGCTGGTGTGGGGAGAGAGGTTGATGGTGTAGGGTGTGTGGGCGTCGAGTTTGGATGTGGTGTGCGGCATAAATTAGATGGGGGGGGATCGTGGGCGATGGGGACTAGCGTGACGATGCGCTCTTTCTTTTGGCATTGTTTTACTAATTGGCATTTCTTCTTGCTTCATCCGTCTGATGTTTTGACTTCATTGCACATTAACATTCATCATCATCTTTTCACGCATTTCCATCTCCACGCGTTTCCTCCTTCCTCGCGTTATTTATCAACTACCACGCTCGTTGCTGTTTTATCTTGTTCAATGTTTTGTACCTGCTTCCTGCCCGCCCACTTCATCCCCACCATCCTGGTCCTACGCTGTCTTATCTGCAACTCGTATGGCCTTGTATAGACCTGTGTGTATAATGTATGTCCATCTACGTATGTAAGAGGTGTATAGATATTAGACAGTGCCTCTGACGTCTGTACAAAACCGCCAGCACACTCGAAAGCATGCATCTCACGGCTACCAGTACCCCCAACGAATGAGCGTTTCTCTCCGGCTCACTCCACAGGCTTCCGCACCCAAAACAGATAGTTACAGCCCGCTGCACCCCACGCTGTCCAGCTTCGCGGGGCAAGTGTCCATTCGCCCGACCACGGGAGGTACATCAGCCCGCGCACCTCCGCCTCGGTGCGCGTCGGGAGGCCGTCAGCATAGGTACGCGTTATCCAGGGTCGATTAGGCGGGAGAGATGCCGATGCCGACGACGAGGGGGCTGCCAGCGGGGACGAAACAGGCGATCGGTAGCCCGCGAAGAACTCGATGAGCTCTGCGGGGTTGATGAATTTGGAGTACGTGTGCGTCCCGACTGATACTTTCCGGAGGATGTGCTCGGCTGCGAGGATCGTGAGGAGGTAGGCGAGCGGGGTGCGGGCGATGGTTGAAAGGAAGAGGTGTCCGCCTGGCTGGATTGGGGGGAAGGGTGTTTGGTTAGTAAAGTTTGGCTCAGGTTTGCGAGTAGTGGTGTGTATGCTATGAGAACGAAGGGGGCATTCGGTGGGGCATCATGGGATGATCCCAAAACCAAGGTTGTTAATTGGTATGATCAGTTTCTCGATCCCAGTTCCACCTTTTACATCCCAAAATCGAAAAACGAGATTACAGCCCAACAAACCGAAACAGAACAGAATCAAACGAAGAAACGAACGGCCTGACTAACCTTCACAAGCTCCGCACACGACGCGAGGAACGCAGCGGGATTATCGACATGCTCCACGACTTCCATCGAGCACACCACGTCGTATTGTTTGGCTTTCCCTTCTCCCAGGAGCACATCGGCTGTGACGTGTCGGTATTCCAGGGAACCGGACGGTGATGATGGGGCGTTCGAAGACGAAGGGGGCCCTCGGAGTTGTGGGTCCGCGCTTGCGTGGAGAGATGCTATCCTGATGTTAGACTCCGAGGCATCGATTCCGAGGGTACGTGCCCCAAGACGAGCGAGGCTCTGAAATGACGGTAAAGACGTGATACAACAGCAACTTGTACAGGCAAGGAACAAAATATAAGAAACAGAAGCAATACACAATCCAAAATACGGCCAAAAGAACTATCTAACTGCATACAAAAAAGGCTCTAAAGATACAAGGATGGAATACGCACCTCGGAAAACAGCCCGCCTCCACAGCCCACGTCCAACACATCCATTCCCCTCAGCACGTCCCTCCTCTCTGCGTGCTCCCATGAACTGGCAGTATCCTCGTCTCGCATACACTCTACCATTTTGTCACGCACGAACTGGGCCCGCACGGGGTTCATTCGGTGCAGAAGCGCGAACTCGCCCTGTTCGTCCCACCAGAGCGACGAAAGACGCGAAAAGTGCGCGATTTCGGCGGCGTTGACTGTTGTTGTATTGGCGTTGGCATTGAAGGGTGAAGAGGACGAAGGTGCGGTGGAAGAGGGAAAATTTGTTGCAGATGTTGCGGTTGTGGAGAACGAGAGCGCGTGTTTGAGACGCGTGGAGGACGACCGGCGGAATACAGCAGATAGCATGGGGTGTTGAGATGGATGATAGCCTTGTAGCAAGTAAAAAGTAATAAGTTTTGCGAAAATAGAGCTGGAAGTGTTACAGACCTTATTGTAACAATATTATTACTGTAAAAGAGCAAGAGTTGAAAGTGTGTAAAGTACGCGCTTCTACATAATTGCTCGATCTTGGCTATCTTTATTAGTCTCTTTGAGTCGCCTGGTTATACCAGTTCGATATTCCGCGATACTCGCATCCGCCTTTCATAACGCTCAGGTCTTTGACCGTATCGCTCAACTGTTCGAATTCTATCCTTTGTTTCACCGTTGATCTACTACCAACTGCTTGCATTGGGACATCAGCGCTGAATGTCCTACAAATTCACTCATAGATCACTGCAAAAGATGACTAGATGTATAACGAAGGTACATTAAGACTGAATAAATTTTTATATCGTGTCATACCCCAAAGTGAGTGAATATCCACAAGGCTTCCGACAATAGAGACCACCGACACGACCACAAGCCGAGCGCAAAAACCGACAGCATAGATGCGAACATATTGCAGGTCGAAATTCACGGCATAGGCAGCAACGGCGGCACGTTAAGTCTAGCCACCCGGTATGAACTCATCTGCCGCAGGTCCACTGTTATGGGTTTTGGGTGCTTTTCGTGGTACGCAGATTGGTTGGCGAACATCTTCACTTTTTGCAGATCTGACTCGAAAAATTGGCCATTACGCACGCCTGTCAGCGACAAGTGGAGTAGGCCATTAGTATATAACGAGTCACGGAAAGGCAATCAGAAACGGTACCAAGTTGGTGTTTGCAATCTGCATCTCTGAATATCGTGATTGCATCAGGGGTTTTAATACCCGCCCTCATTGACCTGACTCCATCGTTGAAACTTTTTGGAAGGTTTACGCAGGTGTTATCCACGTCTTTCCGTTTGTATTTCAGAACTTCGCCCCGGGCACAATCGTTGCCTTTGTAAAGGTACAAATTGTATCGCGGATTGTCATCGGCGCTGGATATGTCGCCCAAGAGGTTGTCCCAAAAACCAGGTTGGGGTGGGGTGCCGAGTTTCTTGCACTTCGCAGCGCCGAGAGAAACGAGAGTCAAACAAATAAAGGCTGCAGACCGAGAAGGAAGCATTTCTGGTTATAGCGTGATTTCGCTGCAACAGCCGATGTGGATGGTGAGCGATGATCCTTTGCTGAATAGAAAGTACACGCACAATATTTCAGGAATGAGATGATTTGCCAGGTCTGCCAGTTCAAGTATCAAGCTATATCAAGGAGATTATCGGATGCTCTTGGATTTCCGACTTCAATTTAAATTGCAAAAAATCAATCGTGCTGTGAATGATCCGCAGAGCTGTGCTATCGTTTTTGGGAGCGCTGTCACCGCCTGTCAGTGATTACGCTCGGTTAGCATTCAATCTCATTGATTTATGATAACCAAAATCAGACAGTTCCAGGCGAGACAACTCGAGTTCGCGAGAAGTGAGAAGCACTTACATATGTATATCTCGAATAGATCCAGGCACGTGTGGAGGCTATTGCTTTGGGTGACGCCTTAATTAATGGTATCACCTATTGTACTCGTAAACGTATAGGAGTTGGCCCTTTACTACCGGTGATCGATTGATCGGTGAAGCTGATATGCACATGAATATCGATAACCCACATACGAACCCACAGATTGAAAAACGACAACGTTGGATGCTCGTGTGATAGATGTATCGCCTTGACATCCCTGCTGCGGATTGTGGCGAATGCTTAATCGGGTGTCAAAACGTAGCGTCTGCGTGTAAGTGGGTTCTCGGGCGAGTGAACTGCTGGTTTAACCTTTGGTGCAAGCACACAGATAATTTGAATAGCAGCTCTTCAGTGCTGAGAAGCTTCTCGCCCTGACACTGGATTCCAAACATACACACTCACTTCATATTATCCCAGAGCGACATGCATTTCCCATGCAAAATCATTGCCGAATGACAGCGATATGATAGATGTATCATCTTGACAGCGTCAAAACTTGGCCAAGTGGGTTCTCGGGTAAGTGAACTGTCGGTTCAACCTCCGGTGCAAGGGGGTCAAATCATTTAAGTAGCAGCTGTTCACTTACTGCTCTGACCGCTGTTTTCCAACATTACTAGTCAGTGCGATCGTTTCATATACCAACACACACTCACTTCATATTATTCCAGAGCGACATGCATTTCCCAAAGATTGGTATCGCCGGTTTGCTGATGGCCGCAGCTACAAACGGCGCGCTTGCAAGCAGCCCTTCTTTAAAAGCCAATGGTTGGAAGTTGGACATGTATGCTGGGGTTAATTACAATGCCGAAGCTCCAGGGATACTCGCCATAGACAGCTGGAATGGTGTTATAGGAAGTTCAGATAGCTGGGGAGAGTGGCCGCCGCAAAAGTGTCTCCATTCAGAGACCATGAAGGAAGCAAAATCGCTCAAATTCTGGAATCGTAACAAGGATCCCCATATGGTCATTGTGGTCGAGTTTTTTGCGAAGAGTGGATGCACAGGGGTAGCTAGTGAGTGCAGGCAACATCTCGGTGTTCTGATTCGGTGATCAACGATACTGATCCTTGCCAAACAGACGTGGCCGATAATCAGATGAAAAATCAGTCAACTTGGTTCCAAAAAGATCTAACTGTTTTTTGGTTCAACGCAGCGTTTGGCAAGAAAGGGCCTGGCTCGTTCAGGGTTTCGCGATTGGAACTTGACGCCGGCGGTGCGCCAGTTGGCGTTTAACTAGCATACATACTTTATTACTTCATGAACAATAGTCCAGTGGACTATGCTGCTAGCCCTCAAATGTGTCACGACCAGGAGATCTGATATTGGTGGACACTGGTCTACGCTGGTGCCAGATGTCGCATAAGTTATTGCGGGTAGGCTGGAAGCGCCTATCCACTTTGTACCCCAGATATTCATCGACATCTCATTCTCTCTTCCGAAAAGCGCTCGGGCTGACCCAATGCCAGCTATCGACAATGTCGAAGCTGACTCCTGTCGGATTGTTCTCAAAAACAGCCTTATTTTTCTTTGTGCAACGATGTAGGTGGCGGCAGCGTTGCCTCTGAAGCGATAGGTTGCGGCACGGGGAGAGGCCCAAGAATGGGCTATGCGAAAGGCATTGGCGATGGGGATGGGCGGGGATTGACATTTGTGATGGCTGCGAAGCTTGTATTGCTCTTTTACTCTGCGCTCCGAGTCGCTCGAGCCGCCAACTTAACTGCGGGTGCAAAGAGACGGCAACGGTAGGAGACGACGGTCGAGGTTGCGCGGTGGCGCTTGTGCGAGACGGAAGGGGGTGGATCGGGCACCCTACGAACGTGAACGCAAGCTGGCGGCATATTTTAGTGATAGGCTGGGGAAACACGTGCAGGTGCCCCACACATTGCCGGACGCGTTCGGAGTGAACTCAAAAATGAATATGAAGCTAATACTGTTGGCCACCAATTGAAGAAGGCGTACACAGAAAGGGGTCGAGATGTTTGACCTAGGAATCAACTTAATGGCGAGAAAAGAGCCAGGGGGTGTTCAACAACCTGACATCGAGCACAAGTAAACGGGGCGCAGGGTTGGCGCAGACTCAGAGGACAGGTGGGAGAGACCCCGGCACGTTCTGGCGGGAGTTGGCAAAGACTTGCAGTAAATCTGTCATTGATTCAGGTGGTATCTGTATTATGCAGCGGCACTCACGTCGTACATTCGTCTCTGAATAGATAATGAGTGAAAGATACGAGTGAGGAGTGAATATGAATATCCACACGGCTTCTTCCAACGACAAAGCTGCAAAGCGTGCGAGGCAGTACTGTTAGAGGAGTTGCATGGCTGCTCGCCTCAATCCGTGATCCACCACGATGTCAAATACTAAGCGTCTGTGTAAGCGGGTTCTTGGGTGATATGGAACAAGTGAAACCGAGAATAAGGAAGACAACGTACAGTAACAGTGTAACCCACAATCGCTATCGAGCCACCAATCAGAGCGCGGGAATTCAATACTTGATAATTTCGATAGTCCGTTCATTGTCTGGAATCACGGATCATTGAGGCTAGTAAGTGCAGGCAGCGTCTCGGTGTTCTGGTTTGGTGATCAACGATATTGATCCTTGTCGAACAGACGTGGTACGACAATTTTCAAATAAAAAAACCTGGTTCTAAAAAGATCTAACTGTTTTTTTCAATGTAGCGTTTCCGAGTCACGGGAACTTCATGGAAGGGGCCTGGCTCGTTCCGTATTTCGAGGCTGCTACCTGTTGGAGGGAAACAAATCCAATGACTGTATCATTTGGACAACTACTTGCGCAATAACGGTGCCCGAGGTTCTGGACTGAAATGGTCAGTGGAAAATGACGATAATTTATGCAGATAGTCTGACAGTGACAGGGTGACTCGAACTCCGAGTGTCTGACTGAGCCTTGTATAAATTTTCTCCGAGTTGCCTCCCAAGTACATACTACGCTCAAAATCTTCAAATCATGGATTCTGTCCCGTTCACCACCGAGGAGATCAAGGAGCAGTGCAAAACCTACCAAAAAATCACGCCTTTCGACTGTACCACAGCTCCCCCGAACTATGTCGTATTGAAGAAGAACGGCCAAAACAGCCGCTATTCGGCGAAGATGGAATTTGGAGTCAGAACTGAACAGCTAGAACAAGAGTATTCGTGGATGGACACCCTCGCAAGCACCCTCACCTCGCAAAACATCAGATTTCCAAAAGCATACGGCATAGTCAGAGATGACCTCTGGGCCTTTCTCGTCATGGAACACATCTCTGAAGGGGAGACGGTCCGCGAATACATGCACCGCACTGGCACTCCCTCATTACCCGCCGAACTCGCCGATACCATCGTCTCTGCACTCGCTGAGATCCGCACGGCCCTTGGCTCGCGGGTGACAGGTAAAGTCACCCCACATGGGGACTGGATAGTGAAAGGAACCATGTTCCCCGATAATGAGACTGGAAAAATCGTCGACACCGTGGAAGATATGGTCGCATTCCTCTCTGACCGGTTCCGCAGAGCTGGCGTTGACGTCGAGAATGGAGATTCCGGAGCCGCCACGCCGACCAGCATGCCCCCTAGCTTGCCGATGCTCTTCGCCCATGGCGACCTCTCTTCCAACAACATTCTCCTATTGCCAGACGGTCGGCTTGCCTTGATAGACTTTGGCATGAGCTGCTTCGCGCCGCCGTGGTGGGAATGGTACGCCTTGATGCGGTCGAGCGACGGTGACGATTTTTTCGAGCCGCTTTTTGAGGCTATGAGGCGCAAGGGGATGGTTGTGTATGAAGAGTTTGTGGAAGCGTGTGATAAGCTGTGTCTGTGGTATGCACGCTTTGGGAGTGGGGTGGATATGTGAGTCAGACTCACACCATGCCCGTGCAGGGTCAGATGCTTGGGCTAACATTTTGTACAGATATGAACGAGGGTTACAAGTTGCCATTAGTCGAAGTGGGCAAGGAACGTGACTGACGGATGAGACTGCAACCACGTATTGACTCCATCTGCACCCTCTGCAGAGTTGAGCGGGAGTCGTACGCCTACCTCTACCTGGTGCCGGGGTTTGCATACATTTTCCCTCGTAAAAACGTCACGACATGCTTTCTTCTCGGTCTGCAGCCTTTACTTGTTTGACTCTCGTTTCTCTTGTTGCCACGAACTGCAAAGAACTCTCTGCCCCCCCACCAGAGACTGGTGACTGGAGATGGAATTTTCATTCGCGGTACAATTTGTACCTCTACAACGGCGTCAATTGTACGGGCAAAGCCCTGCAACACAAATCGAAAAACGTGGGTTCTGCCTGTGTAAACCTTCCCAACGGTCGGAAAGGGAAAGTCCAGTCATTGACCGCGGGTCTTGACTATGGTGTTCAAATCACGACGTTTGAAAAAGCAGATTCCCAATATAAATATGGTACCAGCCAGTTCTAATTACTTTGACTCACTGGCAGGCGTGCGTCTTGGTGAATTTGCCTTGTCAGACACGCACCGGACGCAGGTCTGCGGTGACGAACTTATAGACGACCACACACCAAGATTAAAACACTCAACACGGACATGCATAAGATGAGTTCATACCAGGTGGAAAATTGTGCTGGTCGTGATATCGACGAAAGGCATCACGTTGTTCCAACCTGTTTGTCGTAAAAATAGCAAAGATACAAGTGAAAGCACGTCTGTTTCCTTCGACCTTGTGTGAAATTATCCCCCTCATACATATTAATCACCCACTGTAACGAATGTGACGAATGCGAGGACAAGAAAAGGGGAGGCAAGAGACCGCCAAAGATTATCCGTTGAGAGCGCCAGTTGATATTTTCAACCTTCAGCATTTCGGCGCCAGCACTGAAGATACCGCTCAAAGTTTAGACTACGCGCATAGTTTGTTTGTTAGCAGGAGATGTGCTAGCTCTAGTTTTCCTAATATTTCTGTACAGTCGATCGACGGTGTAAGAGGGGTATCTACATCAAGAGGAATACAGCGTGGAAAAGTTGATGGAAAATGTATGGAGATGTGGAAAGGATAGGATATAGATAAGCAGGTAGGTAGTTGGGATAGGTATGTTTGAGGTTCAATGGAGAGATTCGAGCATGTGTGGATATGTACGTGAGTGGATGTACCAGAGCCGGCTGTTTCGCAAATGAGTGGAAATGAAAGAAAATAGGAGACCTTGTTAGAGGATCAAGGAAAGCAATTGAAAGAGTGCAAGCACCGAACAATCAGAAATATAACAAGAAAGTAAAGACTGAAAGAGGAAAAAGAAAAAAGCAAAGGTGGCGCAGGTATACCAATCTCAAAGGTCCCTCTCGCCCTCCCTCGGATGCCTTCGAATTCAATGTTTAACCCTATCGCCCAACATACCCACTCCCACTCCTCGGCCTTGTACCAGCCCCGCCCATGCCCCAGTTAGCACTCAGCCCCCCCTCGCCACTCCCGCCCGCATCCCCAGAGTTATTCCACATCGGGGCAGAGTCACTCCGAGCACGCATCTGTGTCTTCTTGCCCGTTCCTGACGGTATCCCGGATGCAGCAGTCGATGTCGAAGGCGAAGTCGACGCCCCACCTGATATACTAGGCGCCGGGCCCGTTCCGGCACTAGATGATTTTCCGCCAGCAGCACCACCCTCACCGTTCTCCACCCCGCCCTCGCCATCCGCACCCAAGTCCATGCCTATGTCGCCATCGCCATCTACACCCACACCACCCCCATCTGCATCGCTTCCCGCTTCGCCGGCTTGCACACGCTGTCTCTTCTCCCGCCCGCGGCCTTGCGCTTCGAACAGGTCATCCCCCACGCCGTCGAGCGACATGGACGTCTGGCGCGACAAGCCGGGCGTTTGAGGAGTCTGGAGCTGCATCTGTGGAGACTGGGAGATCTGGGAATGAGGTAGGATTACGTGTCAGCAATACTATGATTTTGATGGTGATGGTGATTATAGCCCATAGCTTCACGCTCTCCGGGACAAAAACCCCAAACAGAACAAAAAGACAAAAGCTAACAACTCACCTGCAAAGAATGTGACGAATGCGAGGACAAGCTCCTTGTATGCCCGTGTCCCCCACCACCCGCACCACCAAAGTTAAAAGGAAAATCAGCAGCAGTAGGGCTCGAGCTCGGGGTATGCATATATCCGCCCATCCCCATCATCCCCATTCCAGCCCCCATGCCCATACCCATGTTCACGTTCACATCCGCGCCGGGTATCGACAGCGTCGGCAGCTGCGTATGCATGGGCATGGGCATGGGCATCATCATCGACGGTATCGACAACGTCTGCTGGTGCTGCTGCATGTGGCTGGGGTGGGCGTGGTGGAATGGCGCGGGGGAGGTCGGGGAGGTGATGTAGATGTTCGGCGAGGGCGAGTCGGGGTTCGAGCTCGTGCTGGGGTTCGGCGTGTGGTGCGTGTGGTAGGCGCCGTGTGGGTTCGGCGACGGCATGCGCGAGGAGTTAGGTGAGCGGGTTGTGCTGGGTGAGGTGCCGGTCGGGGAGCTGATCTCACGCAGCTCTTGAAGGAGTTTTGATTGGACTGTGGGAATGTGTGTCAGAATTTTGACTAGAGTGGGTGACAATGACGGATCTACTTACCATTCCCCGGTAGTGACTTCCCCATTGCCTCACACAGCACACGCACAGTCCCAGCCAGCACATCGACTCGCCGTTTGTCGCGGCGCATCTCCGCCTCCGCCCAACGTCTCCACTCCGCGTCCACTCCCGCCCCTGACGCCGTGTTCATCCCCAGTCCAGTTCCAGCACCTGGTCCAGACCCAGAGTTACCCACATGACCGCCCATCCCGCCGCTGCCAAAGGTAAACATCCCACCACCTCCTCCTCCGCCCCCATCTTCGCCCATGCCATCCCCATCCTCCCCATCCCAGTCCCCGTCGCCGCCACCGTCGCCACCCATATTTTCTCCCGAGGGTCCTTCGCCACCCGATAGGCCCTCGCCACCATCGCCTCCGGACATCGAGATTCCCTCTGCCATTATGTCCCCCGCGGATAACGATGTGCGCCCTCCAAGTCGTGCAACTTCGCGCCACAGCGCGCGATTATCGTCCCGGATGTCCGCGAGAAGGCGGGCGACTTCGCCTGGGAGCTCGACGCTGAGTGAGGGCGTTGTGAGTACGTTGATGTGGGTAGACGCGGTGGGTAGATAGGCGGGTAGAAAACACTCACCGGCCCCTTTCTCGTGGATCTGGCTCGAGCGCCTTACGCTTGATCGCATCAAGGAGGTCAGGACGCGCGCGGAGGAATTTGGGGTGGCTGAACTCCCAGGTCTGGGACGTCGTCGAGGTGCGCTGGGCACGTGGGGTCTGGTAGCATATATGGGACTGGTAGTAAACACGAAACCCGAAGAAGGCGTACCCTGTTTATCTTATGGAACCCATACATGTTCAACTGACGGACGAAGCTCGAGAACTGGATTCAGCGTGTCCGTAATAATCGGTGCCCACCATAAATCAATCATTGGAAGGATACTGGGAGAACCAAGCACGCACGTTATTGTGTTTAAAGTGCGAGCCTAATATGCTCCGGCTGAACTCGCCGACATTCGAGACGACGAAGCTGCAAAGCGCGTGAGATGGTGCTGTTAGAGAAGGATGAGTGCTCACCTCGATCCGTGGTCCGTCCACGAGATGAAGTGTTGTGATTTGGGGTCGTTGATCATTCTTTTCGATGGATGATGCAGCGGGTGTATGCACATAGGTGATTGGGTATATGCACATATATATTGCATGTGCGTCCAGATCCAATGGAAGTTCCGGGAAATCGAGTAAAACGACAGTCAGCCCATCAACCTCTATACATAATCCAGCCAGCCAAACACACTCACTGATAAAGTTTCGTCACGAAATTGTTCGTTCCCATCGGTTTGCCAATGATACCCATCCCTCCACCGCTCCCTCCACTTCCACCTCCTGCGCTATTATTCCCACCGCCAGCACTGCCACCACCTCCCGATCCGCCGACACCACCTCCACTCCCCGGACTTCCCTTCTCCTCATCGTCCGAGTCAGGGTCGGGATCGAGCGTATACGAGCCCGCACCACCCCCGCCCAAACCCATGGACCGCGTGTGGCGCTGCGAGAAATTGTCATACTCGTCGTAGTTGATATCAATCTGCGTCGGGGTTCCTTTCGCCGGGGAAGTGTGCGTGGACGCAGGAGGCGGGGGCGAGGATGCCGTAGTGGTGATAATCGGGTGCGGGAGAACATGTGCGTGTCCGTCCCTGTTTCTCCCCGAGAAATGTGACGAATGCGAGTGCGAGTGCCCGTGGTGCGGCAGCGAATGTGGCTGTGGTTGCGGTTGGGCGAGATAATGCCCTGATAGGGATTGACTTTGGGTATGTCCCTGTACCTGGGGTCACCATGAATATTAACACGGCCGCTCGTCTGCGAGTCATTAGATTACTTACGGGAGGACCACCTTGATTCTGTGCGCCAGCAATAGCGATGGTAGTCGAACTCCGCTTCCTTGGGACGCTTTTCTCGACGGTCAATCCGATATCAGAGAGGGAGGATGTGGTGGAGTGTGACCCTCGGCGCTGCGCGAGGAGCGCGGAGGTATCGGGGCTGGGTGATAATCCACCAGCGCCTGGGCTCGGTGACAAACCCGCTGGACTCGGCGGACCAAATCCGCCTGGACTCGACGGGCCAAATCCTCCAGGGCTGGGTGGGCCAAATCCACCAGGACTCGATCCACCTGCGGGATCCTCATAGTTGAATTGGAACGTCGGCTGGGGTTGGGGCGAGAGATGCTGAGGTGAGACGGGGGTGATAGGTGAGATCGCAAGCGAGGCGGAGGATTGTGAGTGGTGATGTCGGTTCTGGGGATGGGGCTGTTGGTGGTGATTTAGAAGCTGATGTTGCTGTTGTTGACTTTGGTGGTGGATAGATTGTTGCTGATGATGTGTCAATCCATGCTGGTTTTGGTGGTGAAACACATTGGCACCAGCATGCGGTCCAATAGGACTTAAGTTGGTGGGCGAATTGACCGATAGTCCAGAGAGGTTAAGACTTAGCGTTGCTGTCGTTGGCCTCGACTGGTCATGCGCAGATTGAGGCGAGTGTGTGGGCGAGTAGTACCCACTTTGTGTGGGCGTTAGCAGCTGCGGAGCCCATCGCTGTGGTTGAGATTGGGATGGGGAAAGAGATTGGTTCTGGGACTGAGATTGCTGGGATTGGGATTGGGATGATTGGGAGGGTTGAGAGGCAGATTGTTGTCCCTGATTATAATCCCCGTACTCCATCCTTGTCTATTTCCTTGATGTCAATGCGGGTGGTATTTTGAAAATGTCCCTCCGACCTCTATTTCTTTCTCCCGAGATCGCTTCTGAATCGTCCAAAGGATGCTCGATAGTAAGTGTCGAATACTCGACCAACAATAAGTGTAACTGCTAAAGCCTGAGCATACAATAAGTAAAACCACACAATACCCGACAAGTTTGGATCAAGAAGACGGAGAAAAGCAAGCCAAGTGAAATTGTGTATGTGTTGATGTGCGTGCTTGCACTGCCCCGCTACCGCCCCGTTCTCGCGTTCCACTGGCTGGCTGTGTTCCTCCACATCCCGACTTGCCTTTTTGGGAACGGCCCTCGGCAGCCGCCGCCGCCCATTGGCCAATCTAAATCTCACCCATCACCCATCAGCTATGCACTCTTCGCCATCAGCCCATGTATTCTTCCATCTTGCCCATATCAACTCGTGCAGTACATGAGGCGGGATGGGGTAAT
The DNA here is from genome assembly GCA_021014935.1 of Hygrophoropsis aurantiaca. Taxonomy (NCBI): domain Eukaryota; kingdom Fungi; phylum Basidiomycota; class Agaricomycetes; order Boletales; family Hygrophoropsidaceae; genus Hygrophoropsis; species Hygrophoropsis aurantiaca. The sequence continues at coordinate 39,277 of MU267753.1, forward strand.
GTGGGGTATTCGTCAATGAGGCAACCATAGTTCATTGCGATCTATCATAATAGCACAGGTGGGCAGTATATCATCGTTGTGATTGACAGATAGTGACGGCGTGATGGAAGGAATGCATCAGGCCATGATACACTAGCTAACACCGTTCATACTCCAACACGAGGATTTGTACCAATTGTTTGTTTTCTCCTTAGAGCTACTTCATACATTTATTAAAGAGCGATTCAGGACAACAGCCCGTCAATGATCATTATGATGCAATTACATCAATTGTTGACCGTGACAGCCACGTTTCCATGCTGGCCGACATTCGATCATCATCCGGAAACCCATGTAGAGTCCTACACAAGCTATAGGTAAGTTCCAAACACTTTCCCGTCGGTATCGGAACGCACGCAGTGTTTGTTATCAAAGCACTCTTATTGATCCTTGGTACTCGGTCCGACCTGATAGTTGTCTAGGGACTCCGAGGCGTAAGCTCCAACAAACGCCCATCGATACCAAAACACGCCTATAAAACACGTCCGCGGTTCGCACAACACGCCCACTCTACGCACATTAACTGTCAGCATTGCACGCCCATCGGTACCAATCGTTGCCCCACTCCGTTCTGACGCTCAGCATTCAATTCGACGAACACACTTGTCGCAAGCCTTACCGTAACCATCCAAGCCACACCCGCAGTTCCAACGTCACTCGTCGTCATTATTTAATTTTAAATTCACGATAGTAACGTATGCTCGCCGTCGTATTGTTAAGATCGCCATCATTACTTACTCGTTACAGAGCATTCAATGCCGTCACGGAATACCATTACCATCACAATGTCCGATCATGCACTTCCGTCCCGCAAACATATAAATGCAAGCGCATTGCATCAGGATGTCATGCAGCGATGTCGCCGCTGGTGTCTTCCGTGTACGTCGGTACGCGCGTGCTCTGCATCCACCATCAATGCGTTTTTGCGTGCCGTAAGGTGAGGGACGAGAGGTTGACTTGCGGTTGGGTCATTGCCAACTGCTTATCGAGGCTAACTTTGCTGGGCTTCATAATAACTACGCAGAACATACATCACCGAAGGCTTACTGCCGATATGAACGCTTCTCGGGCAAATCCCCTCATTCAAGAATAAATGTCGTCTTCTGAAACCCAACTGGCTGTGCACTGATCCTATCGAGGCCTTCATCTCCAGCGTTCTTCGAATATGGATACGAACCAGATATCAATAGGCAATACACACATAAGTACACGTGACATACATAGATAGAAAGATAAGATAAGATAACCATGATCGGCAGTCCATGCCCCAGACTTCGAATCAATATTCGCCATCCAAGCTTTCAACCCATACATCCTATCGATATGCCAGCGCAACCGCAACCGCGTCCTTCGTCGTTGGTGAAGAAACTGTGGTTTGGGAATGGAAAGCCGCGCCTGTGGTTGAATAAAGATCAGTATCAGAAAATCCGCATTCAAACAACCAGAAAACCACGAAGCTCTACTAGTATTTACAGGTACAATATTCGACCACGACTCACCTATCGCATCAGCACCGTGGCATCCCTCTTTCTTAAAGAACTCCACATATATGCTATTCGGATGAGTGGTCGCGAACGCAAATGAGTGCAGGCCATGCGGCAGCAAGCCCGTCAGGCTATGGCAGCTCCAGTCGCCAGGGGCTTTCAGAGACCCGTGCAGCGGCTGATGCTCATTTGAGTTGCCTGGCGTGCAATCTGTGCGGTGGTAGAGATTGAGCGCCCAATTGCTTCCTTTCGGAACTTTGATTGGGCAGACTGCGGCGCGGGTGTCTAATTCGACGGAATCGGGGTTGGGGGCGGGAGTGGCTAGGGCTGCAGCGACTTGGACGGCGACGGCGAGAGCAGTGCGGAAGGGTGTGAATAACATCTACGAGAAATGTATTGATTAATAGAGATATCAACAGTGTTAACAGCAGCTACTGACTGTGAATGAAGCTGTCTCCGAGTTGTGTCGCACAAGGTTCCCGGAATCTAGACAACTGGGCTATTGAGGTGCGCAGTGGATGCCAGACCGTCTCGCTTTTATACTGATCATTGCTTATACGCAATCACCCCAGCTGGGTGTCAGAGACCTGAAACCTTGTTGTCGTCGTCCTCAATAGTGTTAGGAATGTACCCCATCTTGCGTATACCTTGGCATTTATCAACGATCAATCTCCATTCCGCCCATCTTTTCCAATCTGAGAAACTATGTGAGTAGTGGCCTGCAAAGCCACATGGATCGTGCCTCATGATTTAGTATGTGCTTGGATGATAAACCGGCTCTGCACAGTACGGTCGCCCTGAGCCGCCAGGATGATTTTGAACTTTGTCCTTGATTCTATCTGGCCTGCAGTTTGAACCTTTGCGCCACTTGATTTTTTTTCTTCGCCACGGTGACCAAACAAACCACAAGCCAACCAGCGCTGGCTTTTGTATCATCTGTCTTTGTAGACGTGTTTCGATCGTTTCGTATCAAAGAGTCGTCTCTATTTTCGTGATTGTAAGTTTTTTGTTTTCTTCTTCTTTTCAAGTCAGCTCCAGTCCGACTTTTTCCTTGGTTTAGTTGCAGAGATGATTATCTATCTGACGAGCACATTGCACTGGACTTTATGGAAAGACTACATTTGGTGTTTGTCCAGTATGCTGGACAAATGGCTTACTGAGGCGAATCAGATCGTGCAAAAATGAAATTGAGCTGTCTCTGAATGTTAGCGAAGTGATTCGTACTTCTCGCTTTTTTGTACGTCCTTGGGTCTCACTTGTATAATAAATGTATTACTGTTTTTCACACTCAAATTGTATCGATCTACAATGCACAAGTACAGCGAACTCCAGCGATTGTTGGCTCTAGAAGATGGTTTCGAAATTCAATCTAACTCGGCAAATCTATCTTGTGATCTCCAAGAACATTTGGAATTTGAGGGAAATAACGGAGGTGCTCTCGAGAGCGCAAAGAGGGCAAGGCTACAGTGCAAAGACCCCAAAGAAAGCAGTCTGGTGAGTACCCTCTCTTGTAAATTGGTGTGAATGATCGGATGAACTGGATCTCACAGGAGCAGCTATATAATGGTCCAGACCCTATTTCAGGTTTTTCAGATCATGATGAGCCTGATGTGGGTATGTGCTTATGGTTTGTCTTCAATCCACATCTGATGTAACAATATTATAACCCAAGTCTTTCGATAATGTTGAAATAGAGCAAGATGGTATGATTCTATTATTTGCCTCTAATAATCGTACTTACAGAGCTTCCTGCAGATATGTGGGCTGACCCAGGCAGTTTGGATCAGTGCAAGAAGACGAGCATCATGATCTGGAGCATCATGATCTGCCTGATCCAGAACGTTCCGCAGCAGATCGCACCGTTGAACCGACAAATGCACAGGATGTGCTGGAGTCAACACTTCCGCAGACCAATGGTATGAAAACAGTGCTGGCCTTTGTAGATGCACTGAATCATGCGACATTGGAAGGCGACCACCTCAGTGGTGATGTATGCGCTCGGCTACGAAACCCGCCACAGGAGATACCCCATGTGCACGATGACGATCTCCAGCTCTCCCTTGAGATGTTCTTGGCCACTGAATTCCACAGCGAGAATTTGTCACCCTCCCACTTGGCCTGCAACTTCAAGTGGACCCATCCTATCCTTGGGGTGATGATGGTTTGTCGGTCCATCTTTTCATCGATCTTGCACGGTTTTCGAAACAACCAATGAGCTTATACATTTAAACTCTTCGTTTGGTCTTGATTTGTTGGTTAACAGTAGTAGCAAAATCTAGCTATTGTAGGGTTTCTAGCAGAATAATTATGGTCGAGAGTCGCAAGGATTCCCCTACCCAGAAAATGGTGATCAGCAAGACATCTTTGGTAATTGCAGAGTTTGGGCCGTTCATTCTGATTCCGGTGAGCGCAGTCTCAGTTAAATTAATAATTTTGGGAGGCTAATCATGAAATAACCAGGCGATGTTGCAACTTACAGCCGATACACCTCCCTCCGATCACATAGACTCAGAGCCAGAGTCTTTGAATGATCCGAACGTTGAACACATCATCGTCTTTGACCTGAAGGCTATCGCAAAGGATAAAGACTCCCGTGATACTACTAACTACAAAATGTTAATCAACTATACAAGATTGGCAGCATATCTATCCGCATTCCAAAATGTGGCTCGCAAATCTAAAATCGAAATTGCTGGTGTGTGAACCAATCATTGAGATAAATGCCGCTGATCAACTTGATATACTTCTAGATGTATCTCTGGTGCATCTCTTACTCGAAGAAACGGTCAAACCATCTAAGGCAATACCAAATTACAATCACAAGACTCGGAACTGGTTATGCTGTTCAGACATTTCTACTTCATTGCCGTTTAATCTCTTGACAACCACTGGTCTCACATCCAATCATACATCTGCACTTCTTGTTCAGACCCTCGAAACATTAGCTCACTACATATTCAACGCAGCTCAACACTCTTGTGTTTACACCGATTTTCAATGTGAGTAGTAGTAGTAGTAGTAGTCACCTTCATCCTCTGGCAGGCTGCAAGTTGCTCAATACTTTTCTATATTAGATATCTTGGATGGCGAAAAACCTATTATTGTCTACTTTGGGATGCACACTGATTCTGAGGAAAGCAGGTACAGTGTTGTTCCAAAGTTACAAATGTATCCTTACAATTTACTGACTAGATCTTCACAGCGAATACAATAATGCAGGCTCTAAAGGACTTGATAAATTCAAGTGCGATCATAGATGTAACCAGATTTGTGAAGGATTACGATTACCTAGTATTGTAGCACATGGGGCCTGATCCTCATTCTCTTTATAACCAGCTCGATACTAGTTTAGCTGCAGTGTTGCTCGTCATTTCAATTCATGTGTCCCTCATGTCTTTGATGTGCCAGTTGTTGGAATAGCAAACACAAGTGTACCCAGATCTTGGGAGTCAGTACGCCTTAATTGACTGAGTATTCCTTTTCACCACCCGTTTCCAATATGAATGATCAATGCACTCGCCTTTCTCCTACTAGTATAAGCAGTGGTCTGTGCTATTATATTGACCCAGAGTTGCAGTTTCTGTGTACCCCCAGTATATAAACATGATATATAGTGATTGACAATCACACTTTATGCTTAGTAAATTATCCCTAGGCATATAGCTCATCCCCTCCCCCTCCTTCCCCCTCTATAAGCGGTCTATACTATCTATATTGACCCAGAGTTGCAGTTTCTGTGTACCCCCAGTATATAAACATGATATATAGTGATTAACAATCACACTTTATGCTTAGAAAATTATCCCTAGGCATATTGCTCATCCCCTCCCCCTCCTCCCCCCTCTATAAGCGGTCTATACTATCTATATTGACCCAGAGGTGCAGTTTCTATGTATCCCCAGTATCTAAACATTATATATATTATATAGTGATTAACAATCGCATTCTATCATCAATTTAGTGCTGCCGAAGTCCAGTTCAGTCCGGTTCATGGCGATTTTACTAAGCAAAACCGAGAACTGGACCCAGGTTCAGTACTTCAGTTCTGACCAGGATCAGAACTGTGGACCAAACCTTGCAGAACGGTTCCAATTGGTACAGTCTGGGTTCTTTAGCGTTCGAACTTGAACCAAACCGGAACTAAATTGCAATAGAATATTATACAAAAATTCTTATCTATAACATTACAATAAATCTGCCATAAGCCGCCTTCTTACTAGCTGCCCCCATAGCTGACATGATGTGTCTGTTACGATAGGCAGCTTTCAGAACCTGAAGGTCGGAGAAGTTTGAGCCAAGAAGTGAGTTACGATGAGCAGTACTTATCTTGGGTGCGTTTTCTTTGTTCTGGGTTCGTTCAACTCGTCCTGGGTGTGTTCTCCTTATTCTGAGTTCGTTCTCCCTGTCCTGAGTTCGTTCTACTCGTCCTGGGTTTGTTCTATTCATCCTGGGTGCGTTCTCTTTGTCCCAGGCTCGTCCCACCCGTCCTGGGTTTGTTCTATTTGTCCTAGGTGTGTTCTCTTTGTCTGAGGCTTGTTCTGCTTATCTTGGGTGTGTTCTTTCGTCCTGAGGTCGTTCTGCCTGTCCTGAGTTTGTTATACTCGTCCTGGGCTCGTTCTACTCGTCCTGGGCTCGTTCTACTCATCCTGGGCTCGTTCTACTCATCCTGGGTTCGTTCTACCTGTCATGGGTATGTTCTGTTTGTCCTGGGTGCGTTCTCTTTGTCCTAGGCTTGTTCTACTTATCTTGGGTGTGTTCTCTTCGTCTAGTGGGGTCGTTCTGCTTACCTTGGGTTCGTTCTGCTCGTCTTGGGCCGTCCTGGTTGCCCTTGGTTTGCTCTGATTGTCCTGGATTTGCTCTGCTTGCCTTTAGTTTGCTCTATCATCGCTTGGGTCAGCCTGAATTCTGGTGTTTGCTGGGTGTGCTTGGTTCGTTTTTGGTGTGGTTGATACGTTTTTGGTATGGTTGAGTGCTGACTGTGTGTGTTTGAGTTGTCTTGGTGCGTTTGATTCATTTTTTATGTGTTTGGTTCGTTTTTAATGCGCTTGAGTCGTCCAGGAAGTGCTGGCTTCGGAACAGTTCAGGACCGTTCAGGACCGTTCAGAACAGGCATGCACCTCCTCGAACCTTGAACCGGGGACGGGTTCAGTTCATGCTTTGAGAAGGATCATGAACCGAACTTCCTTGGACTGGACCAAAGTCCGGGTTCGAACCTTGGTTCAGGACCGGACTGCGGCACCACTAACTTTATGCCTAGAAAATTATCCCTAAGTATAGAGCTCACCCCTTCCCCTCCCTCCTTCCTAACCCACACCTTGTCCGGCTGCTGATAATAATGACAGCCAGCTGGGCTCGAACAGCCACCCTCCAAACTTCAAATGTTGTGACCAAATTTTTCATTTTTCACTTTGATCCTGGCGGCTCTGGGCAACGGTACTGCACAGATGTACCATCCTATGACGCGGATACGGATGGGACACCTGATAGCGATCTTCACATGCTACCTTTTTTGTAACACATGAACACGTTTAAGGGGGAGGCGACCCACTGATTAACACTTGCCATCGCCCTTGCTGATAAGTTTACTCCACCTTTTAATTTACATACACTGAAGCTGATAGGGCCGAGGAATCGGGATAGCATGGAAATTACCTTGGCCAAATGGCAGTGGGGGGTCTGTGTAACGAATACGAGTATTCGCACACGGATAGAATCTTACGGTCAATCGATAGAACTGGTGTAAGTACTCTCAATTGGGGGGAAAAGTAAGACTGACTAAAAACGAGTGTATCTACTGACTATAAGAAAAACTAGCTACGATTCCACGTGCTCGGAAAGCACCCGAACGATCCATGCGGGTTTCCGAGCCCGAACTTTCTGTTCTCATTGCAGAATCCTCACAGTCTGTGCCTGCAGTGTTACTAGTTAGTGGATGCATATTTTATGTGTGTAGAAGGGACGACTACTTTCCTGCCAAGTACATGGTCTGCCTACCGGTACGGGTACGGGAGATATCTTGAGTTTTACTGAATCCCTCGCGTCGATCAATCTTGAGCTGGAGGATAAAGAAGGAACGACGATCTTCCTTCTATGGTATGCCTAGGGGAGACTAAGCTTGAGGTACGAGTTGATATTGAAACGGTAAATGACGTCATGGAATGTGGATCAAATTTCGGATGCCCTGCTAGGCCCTGCTGCGGGGTAATAAGCTTTAGCATGGGTGTGCGTCGGTAAGGGGATGGGGGTTATGAGGGAATATGGGAGGACGCGGGTGTGAATGTGGATGAGGCGTGGAGGCTATAAAACACCGAATTGTCTAGCGAACGCCAAGATGGAAGATATAACGCATGCATTGGCAGCGGAAACGCAAAAGAGGAGCTTGAACTCGGATCGAATGAACCTACAAAGATGATACATTGTACTGCATAGTGATCCTTTTTCAGAATTTAAAAGATACCAAATGGAGTGGGGAAACAACAGAAACCAATGACCTGCGGTGAGATGATGATGAAGCTTTAAGACATGGGAGTTGACATGGACATCGGAAACAAACATGGGAAGAAAACTTGCGAGGAAAGCTCAGCGACAGTTGGTCCACGAAATTTTCAAAGCTCAGAACGAAGCTTGAGCTCAGATGCAAAGCCAGTGCTCTGAACGTTCAACGCTCAGTGCAGCAGACAGTTTTTACAACACGTGCCGCAGAGGCTATCACCTTCTGAATATAACAAGGACAAACATCCGCCACATCAAATTCCTGCCTTCTCACAGATTATTACTGCCACACGGCATCAACGCTAATCACGACAACACGACAAATTATACACGACATAAGTTTCAAGCGTATCGAACTATCAGGTTCAAACATACTATCCCCAAGTATTGTCTTCTCGTTTTCAGTCTGCGGTTTCAAGTTTTGCGTGCGCTGGTAGCACACGTTTAAACATCCAAGGATGATTGATTATTCGCCGGTGTCGTCGTCCATGCGTTCCAGCATGTGAGTGCACAGCAAAAACTCTTGACTTTAAATTATGTTATCACCTTTTCCCCTCTATCCTCCAAGAACACGCTTGTATTTTTCTCGGCCTCCTTCCATATGCATGGCATACGATCCATACTCACGCTCACAATCGCATTCACATCCACATCGAGCACTCGGCTTGGGACCCAGGGAACAGGATCTCTCCTTCGTCCTTCCATTCGGGGTGCGACAAGGTATGAGGTACCAAGCGAATGGGAGTGGGACGGTGGCTCTTGCTCCTTCGCCTCTGCCCCTCGTCGGCTGATCCCCCGCTCGAGGAACATTATGTTCTTGCTCAAGCGCTCCCAATTGGCGAGTCTTTTCACGGCTCTTACGTCCCTCCGTCATTTGCGAAGGTGAGATCATACCGGTACTCTTTGTACAGCCAACTCATCGGTAACTGATCATGATGCCAGGTATAGGATAATTTTATTGTCGCGCATTGCAGTAACATTGTTCGCTCAAAGCTTGGAATCTAGAAGCATCGGGGGTGAATAAGAATGGCCAACTCTACCTTGTCTCTCCGAGGATCGCAGTGAGATGGTGTCTGCGCGGCTAATGCGGACTCTGTATCAACAAATATCGTAGTTTCCTGTGAAACTTTTTACCCTGGATTTGCTGATAGGCTCTTCAGAGACTTGCATTTCAATTCATTCTCACCAATAGACGTGACTGATTCACTCTGACTAACGAGGGCAATCTTACCTAACCTAGTTGCATCAGTGCATGCATTCATGTATCATTTTCGCGACCCGTCCTCTCCACTACCAGTGGCTGTATCCACGATGCTACAGTCATAACCCGACTACCGCATTCTATACCTTGAATTTTTCCATCTCGTCTCAAGTCCTACTCCGCGCGCGAACCTCGACGAGGCCCTGCACCTTTATACTCCAAGTCTGCGTCATTGGACGGATTCCGGTGCTGCTTTAGTTTTGTGGCTATCGTTCACCGAATAGCCCAGGTTTTATTATCCTGCAATCTTGTTTGAGGTTAAGGATGGCCGTTCCAGTATCTTTCTCTGAAGGTCTACGAGTTCGGGGGTAAGTGCACTCATTCGTATATATCGACTCCTTTTTAAATAACTCTCGATAGGGCATTTGGTGTGGCGGGCTATACAGTTTTCGTTTGGGAGCATATTCTAACGTTAAAAGAAGAGGTATAGAGTTACGATTTCACTGAGCATTATCGATTTGACGCTACCGATATTTTCAGGTCAGATACATCTGGCAAGCACCTTGGACGGTGTCTAAAGCGTCCTTTCTTGTCAGTCGTTATGGAAATCTTGTTTGTCTAACCTTTGTGCGCATCGAGGAAGCAGGCTTATTGAGTCATGGATCAGGGGTGGTAAGTCAGTATCGCTCTTAAAATACGAATTGGCATAACATCGATATCCTTCCACCCCCAGTGGTGTCACAAATTCAATCTTTTCGCTGCCGTATATATGATTGTCTCAGGAGAATCCATCCACAGTAAGCAATCGTGATCATCTTCACTGTACCTGAGCATAGTTAATTGGCTATGCGCTCAGTTCTTGTGCTCATGCGCGCATGGGCAATATGGGGTTGTACGAAGAGGGTCATGGTTTCGCTCACCTCCATATATGTCACCTATCTCCTCCTTTTAGTGGCCATGGCTATCTTCGGTAGCACTCAAACAAGTTGTCAGTCACCATATGTTGTATATCAACCCCAAGCTATTGAGCTCACCCCGCTTTCCAGTTTATACCTTTGAGTACTTGGACGAGATTGATGTTTGCGCTAGTATCATACCTCGTAAGTGTGTCGAGCCCTAATTCTTTTATTGTGCTAATGATCGCCCTTCAGCCCACATGGTGAGCCATTTAGCGTTCCAACGCAGAATCATTGCTAAAGGCACACAGTGGACACTTCTCATTGCAAAGTGATTGCATATAGCCCGCAGTTACTCGTAAGGTGTTCTGATTTGTGTTTTCTCCACAGTTTAGTCCTCGACGCAACCTTTCTTGTTCTAACGATGCGAAGCCTGCGAAAATACTCGTGCGTCTGTCGCCACCTGTATCCTTCTCAACTTCTTCACCAACTGGTCAAGGACGGTGTGTGTATTACCTACGTGGCAACATGCGTGAGCTAATTTACTGATACTCTGCAGCATTCACATTCTTTCTCGTAAACCCAACATGGCTCTATGACGGTATTGAATTGAATGTTGAGTGTTATTTTTTCAAGGTTAGCACGCTCAACAATATAATCACTGCACTCATGTGGTGAGCCTTTCTATACTACCGATCTGATCTGATCTGATCTGATCGTAAATCGCTTTGATCTTATTGCTCAGGACTGTGTACCCTACGGTGAGCTTTTTTCGGTCTGCGCACATGATTGATTAAAGCTAAATTGAGGTGATCCATTTCAGAACCCGGATAATATTGTTGTTCTTACGTGCGTCTTGAACCTTTCTCAGTTGTCATAATCTTTAAGTCTTAGCACGAGCCAACCGTCCTTAGATTCACCATTCCAATTCTATCGATAACTGGTCAACGTCTAGTCCTTAATCTGAGGGGGCTGCAGACCCGGAGTTATGCCACTGGCGACCTAAGTCGCGAAGTAGACCGGCAGATAATGGCGTTCGAGCAAGGTATTGCTCGAGCATCGCCCATAGGGTGGGAAGATGAGATGATCGATGAAACATGACGTTGAATTCACAATTGTGAGCACGTCAATTGCCGTGCAAGAGGATGGTGAACAGTAAGTTCTCATCTATCTTCTGTGCACGTCGATCTCACTACCAGGTGCACACCCCAGCATGGCATAACCATGAAATGTAATATATTGCATATTGTATTATAATCAGTGTCATCTGTATCATCGGCCGTTGGCCATTCGAAGAACAATACGGCTTAAAGGAGAGAAATATGATAGCGCAGAGAGGCTTGGACTTGGAACGAATGTCCTGTAAAAGTAGCACAAGGGCTTGAAGTTGTACTGTAAGCAAATAGCATCAGTCAGAAAAGAGAACAAGTGACTGAGGAAACAACAGAAACCATGGATGAACGTATCACGAAATGGTGCCTCAGGGAGTTGACATGAATTTAGATACACACCCCAGACAATGAGTTAATCGAGGTAGAAGAGCGTTGGCAGTTCGTTCCACAGCGTTTCGCGAACATTCGCAAGCTTTCCCTTGATTCTAGAAGAGCATGCGCCACAAACCTCATCTTCAAAGTCTGGTTCCTCCAGATAAGCTCGGAGGGTAGCAAGAACGTCGAGTGAGCCGGAACATTCATCGCGAATCTCTTTCAACAAAGCTAGCCTTTTCTTTTTGTCACAGCCTGCCCCATGGAATTCATCGTCACCCTCGATGGCGCTGAGCGGGAGAAGACACTTCGGAGCTGCCGCTAGCTCTGCTCGTCCCTTCAGAAGACATACATAATCTGCGCCGGACAGCCGATCCCAACTCGCGATCCGCTTTGGGGGATTGGTGCATGCATACATAGCATTATCCCCATAGCAGTCCTCGTCGTCGAAGATTGATAAGCGGGAAAGGTGATAGAA